>DWAV01002525.1:0-11034 GCA_018231305.1 Noctuana lactifera | reverse complement strand
GGGGGGGGGGGGGGGGGGGGGGGGGTTTAGACCGACAGATGGTTTTTGGTAGTAAGGTTCAGTTGGTTTTAAGCGGGATTATATGTCTTTATAGTCTCACCATACCTCAGGCATATGGGAATCCTAACGGGCATTAAAACCATCTCAGTTGCGAGCCTCAGCAGTCAGAGCATTTGGCGGACACCGGGATCTCCTGTAGATCAACTGGCTTTCGTCAATTATAATTAGTGAAATATTAAAGGTCATTATCATTTATATCATTATGTAAAGTATATAAAAGTATTTATTAATGTTATTTAAGTTCAACGACTTCTTAATTGCTTCTATCGAATAAAAGGAGGCCTATTACGAACTATCAATGCCGTTCTCTTTACGTCAGTGACATCAGCTAGCAGTCAAGTCACACCCACATTGAGCAAAAAGATTCACAAGTTCTTTGAATGGGTTTGGTTACCCGATAACTGTCTGGTTTTATGAAGTTCATAATACCCTGCCTGGCATACAAATTAAACCGTTAGGTTAGAGAATATTTAATTAATATTTGAGACCGCAATAAACTATTCAAACAACTTCGAGTTTTAAATTACTTCAGTAGACGAGAGCAATATCTACGGTGTAGTACCTAAACAGTAGTAAACTGTTTATGACGGTCTTCACGGTATAACTTTAACTGGAATTTATTATTCTTTTACTGTCGATTTTCATAGGTAGGTATCTTTCATGGCTACCATGCATTTCTAAGCACATGTAGGCTATGCAGGTAGGTAAACTGCATGTACCTATATACGAGTTTGATTATTAACTTTAACTTTATGCATTATTTTCGACTACATTAGAAAGAGCCAAGAGGTTAATGTTGTTAAAAGTGGAGGAGGTTCTATGTTTGGCTGTATGTTTTTTTTCGAGTTTATATTTGTATGTATCTATGTATGTTTTTTTCAATAACTTTTCTTACAAGTTCTTTGCATTTCAGCTTGAAAAATGTCATTAGATTCTTCTATATAATGTGAGAGTGAAGCTTCCTACGTAGTTATGTAAAAAAAATGAAAAAATAAAATATCCGATTTTTGGCACCATGTTATCACGTCTTCTTAATTTTTTGTTAAGGCATGTAGTATGATTTTGAATAAACTTAGTAATGAATTATCTTTTCAGTTTATTTAAGTAACTTTGAAAATGTTAATTTTACAATATTGTTCATGCTGTGTCGGGTTCATTGTATTCTTAATGACTTATTAAATACATTATTAAAGACTTACTAAAGGCATAATATACGCCAAATTAATCCACTATAAGAAAATAAAAACTTTAAGGAGAGCTGTTAAAATGTAAAACTACGTTTAAATTTTCAAAGCGCCATGGAACGGAAAACTTCTACAAGTCCTTCTTTAAAACTGTTTACTAGAGACTTATGAAGTGGTGTCTCCGTGTCTCCGAATGAAAATGAAATACCTTTACAAGAACCGTTATATTTTCAAATGATTTTTTTTTATCGAACAATCTCTTTTCAATATTTAGTTACTTACCTTCTAATAGGGTAGATGACTAGCTAATACTGCTCCCTATTATGTGTTAGCTATTAATAGGTATGTAGTTATTAATAGGTAACTTTATTACTACTTCATACTAACTTTATTATTAAAGTTTATATATATTTCTATATTTGACTAATTAGTACTTATAGAATATATTAAGCAGCCTTTGGTACCTAGTTTAAAAAATATGTATAATGAAATATATAATAGCTTTAAAGTTTCACTTTATTTACGGTGCCTCATCATAACAATACAATATGGCGTCAGTCAAGCGCACTAACCACGTCATTTAAATTGGTTTTGCATAGGTAAAACACGGGTAAAACAAAAATGTTCACTTATTTGTGTATGTCTACCATTGTTGTCAAAAGCTGTCAACATGTCAGCCAAGCACGCAAATAGCAGACAGATTTTAAGGTGACCATATCTATGAATATAGGTATAATAAATAAATTTTTATCGGTTATTTATACGTTTACAGGGGAAGATCAATTCAATTTGTGTTTAGAAAGTACTCTAAACTATTTTTGTTGTTCATCTTAGTGTAGGTACATATTACTTTATAAATTTAAGCATATTCAAATTAATAACTACAACACTACCACAAATTGGCTGAATGGTAAAATAAATTTTTAATCGGGTATCAACGTTTTTAATACATAACTTTCTATCACAACCTAATTATTTAATCTAATATAAAGAAAAAGTCATGATAAAATGCGTGTACCTACCTATTATTTTCCGTACAACAAAATTCAAGTTAAATTCAAGAAAAATAATTCAACTTCAATTTTCTTGAACTTGAAGTTAAATTCAAGAAAACAAATTCAAGTTGACTGGTCAGAATATGTCATTGTTCTTTAGGAATGAACTGGATCTACCTTCTATCTTTTATTGTTACCATGTATATAATATACAGTTTCTCTTTCTGTTTCCAAAATACGCTATTGAAATATTTATAAATTGATGGTTTCAGTAACAGTCCTTTATTGACATTTTAGTCTGATTCACGTTAAATACTTAATTTGGGAGGCCTACCTGTTAAATTATCATGACAATAATAAAACACTGCTTAACTTAGGTACCGGTCTTATTAGGAAAAAAATTATGATAGATATCATTTGTTGGATTTGTAATAGGCATATTACTCATGCTCTATGTTGTGACAATAAAATTGCAAAATGACTTAAATAGACAGGTAAATTGAACATACTCCCGTGTACCTACGTCAGTTAGAATCTGAGTAGTGCATTACATACAGTACATTACAGCAATTATTGTAGAACCAAGAAATTATTTTCAATTCTGCGAGCAATAATTATACTGATATTAACCTATCTGATATTGCACTCTTACTATCGTCCCCATAATTTACGACGAGTAGTGACTGGCATTCCATTCATTCGTTAGTATAATCACGTGGGTCATGGGAATTGCAACCGCATATCGCCACGTTCGAAACTGTCATTATTTATTTGTACAAGTACGTACTCCATGCTACCGAACGTCGATGAGATTCCGCGAGATAAGTGCAGATGAAACTAAAGAGATACTGGGTTTTAAAAATCCAACCGGAGCTTCGTAGAATGACATACATACGACAGGTAGAAGGTAGGAGACTGAATACCTTTTAGTTTGTATAACCTTTAAAACCTTTAAAACCTCAATTTAAACGAATCTGTAGTTAAATGAGAGTAAGTATTTTATCGCCAAAATTACCTAAAAATATTAATCTGTAATTATTATATTGGATCTTTAAGTACGTTAATTATAATACTTACTATGTTTACGGTTAAGTACATTGATCTACTGTTTTAATGTTAGTGAACGTTATTTTGTTTCTGCCGGTAACAAAACATTGAACAGAGCGCTACTCAAATATTTGTTTTGTTTTATTGTTGGTCGATGTGAACCCACAGCAAGGGATACGATTTAACGCCACTTTTTTACGAAAATGCTTCGTTCAAAATTCTGGAATCAGTGTACAAGCGGAAAGCTGTTAACCGTGAAATTTTTATGATACCTTTTGTTCATATATGCAGGTTTTAAAAATCACTAACAATGCAGTCTGGAGTTTGATCGGTTTACTTTTTTTAGCTTTTTGAATAATTTTGATCAACAAAACTTAAATGAAGTGTAGGCGGTTACACTTTTAAATGGTTTACCAAACTTAAAACGCTAATTTAAGTAATGTTTAATGCTATATATTTATGTTACTAAATATACTAATTATACCTACTATCATTGATGAGATGGTTCCTGTGGAAGAGGGACGTTAGTGTTGATGATATCACATTTTGAATTTGTTAACGTACAGCTTTTAGGTGGTTACGTAATACGCAAGCTCAACCGACCGGTTTCGGAGGCCTTGGATTAAAGTAACGAACTTTAAATTCAAACGTGGAATGCCAATTATTTTTTACGTGCCCAAATGAAACTCAAGGTTTGAGTGCTATGAATGGATAACTAAAGCTATGATGAAAATCTGTATTCCTAGCTCCTTGGGTATTTTCAAATGTAATTCTTGATTTTAGAAGGAGATAGATACCTAAGTCACCTAAAGTAGTTTTGTCAGCCACTACCATTTATATCAAAATATTAATTTGAATTCGAAAAAAAAGTCCTTTCAGAAAACGGTAGTCAATGATTAATTTGTTAGGTTCTAGTTTAAGTTAATAGTCACCTTCAAATACAGCCTTCTTTTAGCAGTTTTGTATTTTATTTTGCAGTAGGTAATAAATTAGCCACTTCGGACTCACTGAGCTTCGCAGTTTAGCAATTTGATGCAAATAAATAATATAATCTGACGACGACGTTGGACCTAATACAATCAGTAGATCGAATATCCTTGAATATTTTATCAAAGCAATAGTTGTACTCCACGAGTGCTCGAGTGCAATCTTAAACATTATGCTGGTTTAACTTTCGGATTTAACTATAAAATTATGCATATTTAAAGTAGGTAGCTGTGTCGGTAATTACCACTTTTGACTGTGATACATACTCATTCTAGAAACAATTGTACCCGAGAATTTGAGGTGTACTCTAGGTTTCTTTACATTATAGTACAGTAACAATGTAACAATAGCAGGGTCGCAACAATGTAAAATAGAAGAATACCTACCTAGTAGAGTCTGTCACCGCAGAATCGCATTTATGAATCTTTTACACAGGTAAAAAACTAAATATTGCGTTGATTTTTCACGAGAAAATATATTTTTATTAATACCAAAATTAATTTAAACTACGCTACAAAACATCGGTGGCGGATTCAGTTCGAACAAAAATTAAATTTTTAATTGCGTTCCTCAAATTTTATTAGTTACTATATACAAAAACCACGTAGATACCTACGAATCAATATCAGTACCTATGCATTACATAAAAATCACGGCAGAAAATCATAACAGAATTACCAAGTACCTAGTTAGCGGGAGATATTTCCCGGGCATAAGAGCGATGCAAATAACGAAATTAAGGGTAGGTATTAACTAGATTCCCCGTGCAGCCGGGAGCGGGTTTGTAAAATAGAACTTTATTTATGCAGCAAATTGTTAAAGCTCTGTAACATGTCAGCATGTAAAATGTAGAAAGAAAAACTTGTATAAAAAAAGACTTGATCAAAAATTTACGCATGTACAACATGCGCTCATAGGAAGGCCTTAAAACTATTATAGGTAGTAGAAGTGGATACCTATAAAAACAAAATAATATTTGTAAATAACTCCACTAAACTGTACTCGAGAAGCAAGAATCTACTTACGCATAACTTTATTCATATCTATTCAGACTACTCGATTTAGGTACATAATATACGAGTACATTGTTCAAAGAAATTGCTACGATCGGAGAACGAATTCTTTTCTTTCTTGTTTTATTTTTTACAAAGTGAAACCTCTCTGCAATGGAAGCAAGCGTATTACGTTGTACCTAATTCAAAACAGAATTGATCTGATTCATTTAAGTGCACAATTCATTGAACCATCACGACCATGAAGAAATTCAATAAAAAGTTTTAATTTCTCTATGCTCGTTAGTTAATTTATTGTTCATATTATTAAGAATCTTATCGGGGTGATTTGGATAAAGCTATTTCACGTTTTATTATCCATAAGAACTACCGTTTGCAGTTTTATATACATAACTATATTAAACTGCAAATTGCAATTATTTACAGTTTTATATACATTTTGTTGTTGTTAGGTTCTTTTTGTTTGAAGATACTACCAATGTAAATTTATAAATGTTTAATAAATTAATTTTTAGAGACCTGTGCCCAGCTATGGGACTGTGTTGGTTTGATGATGATGATATTGGCCCACATTGTAGAGAAGGCTTCACACCAACGACATAATAGCCTACAGAATCCATTAGACGGCACGCCAAAAGAGTGTGCATTACCAGAAGGTGCTCTGTAATTGGGGCAGACACCTAGCTAAGCACCGATTTATCCCTCATTATTCTTTATTGTTGTTAAATATCTACCATTATTAAAAGAGAACGGAGTAATGGATTTAGATAAAATACGGTCAAAAATCTTTTTAGAATTAAAAGCTTAAATGTGGTAAAATATTGCAACAATTTCTAACATCACATCTAAAAACAAATATCTCTGTTAATAACTTAGTTATGGTTCAGATTGTATTTACATAATTTCTGCAATTTTAAGTTTGCACCTATAGGTACGCTAACTATATCAAATATAGAGCATTATCTACTTGATACCTTAATTAAGTTGGGTAATATAATTTTAATGTAAAGTTACGAGCGTCTTTAAATAAGTTGCAAACATAAAACCTCTTATTATAAAAAGCACTAGAACACAGAACACTGAAATTCAACACAGGAACTGATGAATACCCTACTTACATTTAAAAAGTCTAGACTACGAGCTGCCTCTTAATTAAGTGAGATCGCTAACCTACACAAGCCTATAATAAAAAAACTATTTCAGAATAAAGATATTAAAGCTCTTCGTCTGGCTTTCTGCATTTTCGCTGCCAGCTTATTTTCAATATCACATCAAAGGGGAAAATGAGGTTAGCTTTCGGCTACCTACACCAGCAAGCTTTATGCGAGAAAAATGTGGAATTCTGCGAGCAGAATTTTTATGAATATTGAGTGGTTCAATTCAGAAAAAAGTCAAGCTTTATATTAAGATTAAAAAATGTATTTGTTAAATAACAAACGTGGGGTAGGTACTTTTGTATTAACAGCAATCGCACAATTTTTTTAACATTTCATGTGAAACATCTGCAGGTTTTTTACAATAACATTAATTATTCTGTAAATAACTAGTTAAAAATTATTTTTATGTCTCAGCTGAAAAATAAAAACTTAAATTTATTAAAGAGTTATTATAAAAATACATTATATTTCAAAGCACCCCACGTTTTTTTCCAAATAAATAGATTATTCATTTGATAACTATCTAAAAATCTAAAAATGAGTAAAAAAAAATATTACAGAATTCCAAAATGTGACTCCTAGCTCTTTAGGAACATGTAACTTTTTAATTTGCGAGACTGTCAATAGTGTCATTCTGTATTTTACTCATATTTTATTTTCAATGTTATAAACCATTTATAAACCACACAACAATACTAGGTATGACAGTCAGAGAATAACCGCAGAAAATTGAATTCAAGTCAAAGGAAATTACGGTTGAAGTACTCCACAATAACCTAGTTCAGATCGGAAAAGCCTCATATCCACGAGCACTGAGTGGGGCGTACATGCGCCACTGCTGATTTCCTGAAACAATATAGATATGTCGTCTGTTTATTTTTATCCATGCAGGCTATTTGTTCTTTCACTATACAAGTACAAAAGCACCATTGTAATGATGACACGGACGTCATTTGTATCTAATATTAGGTATAAGCACTAGCGATCGGCCACGGGTCGAGTTTCACCATTATTCCTTAAAACTGTGTTGTTCGTAATGTATTTCTTAGATGCTCCATACTAAGGAAATATACCAGTAACGTTATTTTTTTATTGAAATTTGATTTTGTTTCCCTAAAACATTTCGTCCGGTGTTACACAAAATAAATTCCATAAAATATTACATAGGTACATATTTACGTACGGTATCGGTTTTTGTGGTTAGATGGCTTCCCAAAGTTTCATAATAATGGACACAAACAATGGAAAACATAAAGCTCTTTGTGATAACCGATATTTATACAACAGCAATACTCGACATTCCTGCCATTTTCATCATTGCAAATAATTAACATTGGAAATAAACGAATATTAAAATTTATTTAATGAAAACCAATTTCCCGATTGATGTAAACGTATTGTATGAAAGTTAAAGAGGAATGTGAGTGTCATTTTATACCTATTGCTATATGATATGTATTAAATACGTCGATACGAACCTCGATGTACCTATATATGATCCACAAGAATGTAGATACGGGTTACTGTCTCCTAATATAATTATTTAAAATATAGTAATTTATGCTAACAGCAATTTAAACTATTATTATATAGGCTAAGTATTCACTGGTATTTATTATTATAAACTAAAGTAGAACGAGTTTAAGTTGTGGAAAGTTATACGAGTAATCCTATAGGTAACCGACAAGCTAATGGGCAATGACCCGCTTTCGACCGAGAGGGTTGGAGGTGCGCCCCACTTGTGTCCGTTGCGTAAATGTGCCATGTGATTTGGCCGTAGTTTAATGAGTTCACCCAGTCACAGGCTTGTCGCGTGGATATTGCGTAAATAGTATAGGTATATTGCTAAAAACAAAAGGAGTTGTGACTACTGTTATTAGAATTAGTAAGTCCTGCATTTTCGATAACTCTGGGTTTTATTACAGCACGACGCTCCGGCTTTCCAACCAAATTTCAACCTGGATATTATTATCATCAATGGGTAAAGTACGAGTCAAAACAATTCAAATAAGCCCCAACTAAATGGTGTTACGTCGTTTACAGAGTTTCTATGGCCACATTGGTCACCTTTCAACTTCAGTAATAAGCTCTACCACATCATTGTATAATATTTTCATATGACTTACAGGTGCATGCAAAATTTAACTCTATCGGATATCGGAGAGTATATTCAGTATTCAGCTTGAATTTACAGAATTTGAAAGTTAATAAAAAGCTTAAAAAGTATGCAATGAACTGCCTGAGAGCTGATGTGAAATAGTCGAGTTCATTTTATGAGTTTGTTAAAGTTAAGAGTGGGATGTGATATCTCATCTCGTTATGTTCTTTATTGTCTAGATAAGGTATGCATAAATTTTTTTTGAAAAATTAAAACTGAAAAATGAAAACTTGGTATAGAAAATCTCCCCATTAAAGTTCAGTAATCGGACCTAATTGACATATTGACGTACAGTTTATTACATTGATTTATCTATTACTTAAAAAAAAACTTTATGCAATATTGTACTTAAAGTATTATTATTTAAATCTATTTGCTGATAATGATTGAACGACGGGCGCGTTTGATAGATACGAATTTTAGAAAGGAACGACATCTTCATTAGTTCACTGGTGCGAAGCCGGGGTGGGAAACTAGTATTAAAAAAGTAAGTTTTCTTTCTATAAATATCTACAAACACCCGTGCGCAAGTAAACCGAATGATTCCCATAGGAGCTTTATAAATCAGGTTAGCCGACATGCAATTAAATCAATACAGTAAACGAATAGAAAGCGAAGCCTTGTTACAATTAACCACATGACAGGGAACACTAAACGCGTTTCTTCGATTTCTGCACATTCTTTGTCCTTTGTGTTCATTCCGTTGCTAATAAGTAGATATTGTTTTTATTCGCTTTGTTTCTGAGAAGGAATAAATGAGAATTGTTTTTTTTATTCGAGCTCTATTGTAAGCCACTTTATATTTATGACGTGCATCTCATTTCACAGGAGATCCTATTATCTCACACACATTACACATCATTACACAAAAGAGGTACTTATGTCTAATTTAAATGTCTAACGTGGTTTTAAATCGTAATTGTTTTTCTTAAAATACTATTACATGTACCATGTTAGTCATGTTACCATGTTACATGTACCTACTGTACCTACCAGTCTATTTAAAAGCTAAAAACAGAAATATAAAAATAGAATATATTAAAAAAAAATATAGAGTTTAACCTGAAAGTTTTAGGTTAATATTAGGTTTATGTCTAATAGGTACGACATTATCTCTACAATGCCAATGCGAGAATTGCGCTACGGATTATATCAACCACAGACTTTATATCAACAGGTCTCAACTTATCGCATAGATTTGGTGTCATGCCGTAATTGGCTAACACTATCATCTCAATAGTTCCTAATTATCTATGAATTTTTTTGTCAATGGTTTTCCGATGATGCGGCACTGATGTGAAACCAAAGATCTTTTTGTGAATCTTGTGTATCTTTTTGTGAAACTGTATATAAGATCTTAATTTTAAACAAAGATTTAAACCAATTATTTTTTTAGGATCTTGATCGATCTATTAAGCTTCAAATACAGACATTCCGAGCTACTCTTTCGTAAAATTAAATACGTTTTAGTAAATGTTTACCTAAAAGCTTGGTTTTAGGAACTTTTACGTACTTAGGATTCGGTAATCTTGTACGTAATTAGCAACCTTACAGTAATATTCTTTACCAATAGAGTTGATTAAAAATTTGTGCAAATAATTATTTTAAAATTAATTAATCAACAGTTCCTCGACAATCGCAAACTGTAATGATACTGATTGCTATTCCAACACGATTAGATTACAAGACCACTGAACATTCACTGTCATAATGTTTGTTAAATGGGTCTCTGCATTGTTAGCTGTTAGATACTACAGTCGATAGGTACCTTTAGTCGGCAGCTTTAACTGTCTGTACCGTTAAGCAGCGCAAGCGGCCATAGTGCTGCAGCGGTACACGTCCTGTTTCATTTAGAAGGGCAAGAACACCTAGCTACACTGCAACATACAGGTTTGAAAGCGCTTTGAACCGTAGAGTAGATAATTGTACCTAATACCTACATTTGGAATATCCAAAAAAACTTTATAGTCCTGTTAGCGGATGACACCATAACATAACTCATTAAGTTTTTGACATTTTGATAGTGTGTTTTATTATTAAGTATATTTTCTTAATCCTTGCTTGCCATCATTTATCTTATATCTATAAAGAGGTAAATGTATATACAGTTAAATATATAATATATTTAACACTTAAAATTAATCAAGCATATTTTATATCATAATATTATTATGTGATGGTAATACATTGTAAAGCAGACAGTTAATCAATATGTAGACAGATTTGTAATACTCCTGTATTTTCAGCGCATTCCGCTGAGCTAGCTGCAAATTAAGTGGAAGTAATTGCATATTAACGAGCTAATTATGACACGAAATATGAGATGATGGCTATGGGTAGGTACTATAACTATGGATACTGTTAGTGATAGGAGTAAAACAAAATGGATAATTATGTAGCAGAAGAGAAAACGGTTTGCAAATTAGAGCGCGC
>DWAV01002524.1:0-11034 GCA_018231305.1 Noctuana lactifera | reverse complement strand
GTAAGCTCCAGGCCTTCCCCGGTTGTGGGGAGAGACCCGTGCCCAGCAGTGGGACATAAAAAGGGTTGAAGGCACATTTTGTGCAAATATGAAATCTTTTATAGGATCGATTCCGGACCCACCCAAATGGTAGGCCACAGGGAATTGAGCCACATTGCCTATCACCACTTAGATAGCATAACAAATGCAAATAAACATACGGGTTTTTGACTAACACACGAGTCTACAAGTACAAACAACCGACAGTACCTACGCGTTACAACGTATAAAAGTTATCGATTTTCGCATTGACATAATGCACTGATACCACAGAATGATTGTGTTGCAGTAACAGGTCCGTATTAACCTAGTATTGTGTAGTTATCTATCACCACTGGCGTATCGCGTTTTCAACAAATTAGGGTTAATATCACACGTAGGTATACCTATTGCAATAGTTTTAAAACACAATTTTAAATACTAAATAAATATGTTGACAATAACTTTAATTCGGGTTTTACACGATGTTAGTAGTTCATGGTTAATTAGTTAATTTTGCCTACTTTCAATAGTATTCCTGGTAATTAAATAATGTAATAACACGCTAACGTCACAATCACATAACAATGGAATGACAACCGTGACGTCGATGCTCGCAATATTGCCCAATGCAGTTTAAATACTAGACATTTTACTTGGGCTAAACAAATGTGAAACTTCTATAGCGTCCATAGCAGGTATAAAATAGTTTCATATTGTTAGTACTTTTATTGAGTTTTATTCAGTTTTACAAATTTGTTTCCTTTGTTTTAACCAAACTCACGCACCTATATAGGTTTATTAGTGCGAGTACATGTAACTAACTGGATTATAGGCATATATTAAGCAACACTGTAGCAACAAAAATACTGCACTTTCTGTTAGGAAGCCTTAATAAACAAGTCATCATCAATCCATCCGTCCATTAACGACGACTGTGCTAAGCCAGCCATACGTGAACAAGTAAAATGTCAACCATATAAAATCTACGACCTTTTTAACATTAGACAATTATAGGTACCTACCAATAGCATTTAAAATGCCAAACAGACACATAACCTTTGACTGACCAAACAGATAGCATCTGCGTAAAATATGACAGGCGACTGTTAAATTTCACGGACGTATTTCTAGCATCAAATAAACGACGTTCACTTGTGTTGCGTAAGCTATTGTACGACCGATTCATGGCAAGCTACAAACTGTAAGCTACAAGAACACACACACTCAAACTGCGATGTCGCCAAATAGTACATTCTAGAAGTATAGAATCACAAGTGGGTACGACGCGTTCGGACTTCACGAGAAGTCCGCCATTTCACGCTTACGTGATCGGTAGTAGAATATAACCTACTGTTCATGCTAATTATAATGTAATCAGAATTTATCTTTACTGTGAAATTTTCGCTGCTATTGATCAGAAAGCACGACATTAAATACACAATACCTACAATCTACATTTTGTACTGAAATTTTCTCTACTCGCCCGCGCAATTGTTTAATGCGCCATTAGTAGGTACTTACTTATACTTTATTACGCTCCTAACTACTAGCCAACTATCGCTTTGGAATCTAAAGGATGCCCAAGTTCCTTGACCCAGTATCGTCTAAGACAATACGACGAAGTTAGCAAGTCAGTTGTTAGTTAGTTGGCTCATACTAACTTCGAATTATTCCAAACTGGTTGAATATAGGATCGGAACAACACCGATGTGTACGAGCCAGGCGCTAGGTAAGGAAACTAAGTTAATTGGATTGTCCTAACTTTCGGTCAGATGTGCTCCTTGTGTTGTATTGAACTGGGTTACTTGAATAGAATAAAGACAGCAAGAAATATACAAAAACAACAAAAAAAAGCCATCATAACTATTTCATATATATGAAGGATCAAGAGTGAAAATCATATAAACAAACCAATATTGCTAGAGCGCGAAAAATTTGACGAAAACGGATCCTCTGAACATTTTGTGTTGCAGAACCACAACCACTGTTTTTCAAGGCGACCCTTTTTGTTGAAAAGTTCGGACGAGTGGTGTGCTGACCACTACAATTTATAAAGATAAAACGAATTAGTAGTATATCTATAAAATGAGTTTAATTTTATAGTTATACCTAGCTACCTAACTATAACTAGAGCGGAGTCACCTGAGCTTGTTATGGTTAAAAAATCACTGTTTTCACTAAGCAGAATTTGATATCAGATTGCATCTACAAGAAAAAATTTAACCGAATTAAAAAAAATCGAAAAACAAATAAATCTTGTACGTGGCCTAAAAAACCCTTCAAAATAAGATTATAAAAAAACATCATAAAATGTTGTATGTATAGGTTTTAATAGTATATTATTTCAAATTTATAAAACGTTGCAGTTATTTGTATAGCACATTACTCATACATATCGTAACTACGGGTATCTAAGTTTACTTAAGTAAGTTTTTGTATGCATGTGAGTATTACTTCCATGCATACATAACGTGTCGTGACACGGTAGTAACTATCTAGACTTTTAGCGCATCACTTTAGACACTGTTACACAATTAAAGATTACCTAAACGTAACTGAATACATTAGGCGTAGTGTTGAGAAAAGAAAGATAGATAAATGGTAAACAAAGGAATATGTTGCTCTTAGAGAAATAAAAATAAAACAATTGGTTGCTAATTAAGGCATGGTAACTTACTGTAGTTGGTAGCAACTTAACGATGTTCATGGATTGATAAAATACCTATTGGGACCGGCCGTTACTCTACCGCAAAAGTTTAGCCATCCATGTGAATAGTGTTGATGTTTCCAAAAAAAGCAAATTAATACGCAATCCACCAGATGCGGGAGAAGAATTTATTGAACAAACACAGATGGGTAGCTAGACGCTAATCAATAGCACTCTAGGCACGCCAGAGACGCCAATTATGCAACCGTGCGATAATAGAGCAGACGATGCCACAAAGGAGATCGAAATCTATTTCCGAGCAGGCATGAAAAAACGCGATCTCGATCAAACACGAACGCGCAAGCGAACAGCAGACAACGCATTACCTAACAACAATTACATTACAATATCGTATCGTGGGAGCGCATTCGCGTGAATCATCACATCACTAATTATGTTTGTTGTGACCCCGCTCGTCTATATGTCGCGTGGCGCAATTTGCGAGCGCTTTTGGATTTCGTGCGAATTAGGAGATATGTCGATATCGAATCTGGTTTACGTGTGACATAATGACATTATCTCGGATTATCCACAGGAAGTGATATTGTATCGTGACATGCGAAATTATGTTTTAGTTCCATTCAAGTTTCCATATAGCTACAATGAATGTTAATACGTTGATATACCATGTGACTTGTCAAGCTTATCAACTATTTGAACATTTTAAGGAAGACGTTAAGCCGATTTGGATGCCCAATTTTGATACACAACAGGAAAAATGTAATTAATATATTAAAAGTCTATTGGCCAGTTAATATTTTCTAGAAGTTAATAAAGAGTTTACCATACCCTAATCAGCGTTGTAGATCTACAACACAACTAATTTCAACTTGGCAGAGATACTCTCAATCTTGCAAGAGAGAACTAAGCTAAGCAGAGACGGCGGCAACTTTGTAAGTGTTATCTGTGCGAACAACTTAAGACACAATTAGCTGGCCCGGTTGATAATTAAAAACAAACAGATGTGAATACAAGAGTATGAGATAAAACAAATGAAATAATTTAAAGCAAAGACAAATGTTGTATCTAAGCAAGTTAATAAAAAGAATATAGAATCGAAGCATATTTATGGAACAGAGAGATCAATAAATACAAAAATAACAAATGAAATGCGAAGTTATGCAATTCCTGTGATGCTTAAGAAGTGCAGGAAGCCGCAGTCAATAAAGCAAAAGAGAGTTATTAATAATGTTATGTAAATTATGAGCTAAAACGATAAACGAGAAAAAAGTCATCGATCCTGAACTAAGTGAAGAAACTAAAGCAAGACATTAAAACAATTAGGCAGTTACTGATAATATACAAGAGCCTAGATAGTGAACGCAAGCGAGAAATTCAGAGGCAGCATGACTTTCAGTTACAATAAACTTCATGGATAAGCTCGCATCAGATTATGTCATAGCGCGTTCGTTGCAAGCCGGGCAAAGAGCTCGGTGCTAAGATTTTATCGGTGGCTTGCAGTTTGTGTGAATGCTTCGCTGAATTTATTATGTTGTCATATGTATCGTTTTGTAGTAATACCTACCATACCACAGTAAAGTGTATACCTACGTGGTTTGAAATTTAAGTGTTAAAAGCAACAATGATCACAATCATGTGGTCTTAGATCATTCTAGTACTTAACATTTTCTTGACAAAAATTTATAGAAAATATTGTTCGTAAAAATTATAATATTATATAAAAAGTCATATGACCTTCACATAAGAGGGAGGGGACTGAAAAGAATAGTTTCCGTCCTGCGCAGTTTAAGAACATAAAGACACTAATTTTATTTACGACTGCTATAATGTGCAATATGTAGGTATTGTAGGTACCTACTCGTACGTACGAATACGATCACGGGCCATTGCAAACTTTGTTTCAACAAATTTCTTGCAGAGATACGTAAATAAAATATATTATAGTAATATGCATCAGCGGTTTTGGTGTTGGAAATCCATGCACACCTGCTCTCGTACCTCAAACATAATTCACATAAAGCTTAGTTGTGCAACAATTTATCAGCGAGTTACTTACAACAACGTATTTTCAATAGTTCAAACGTGCGGCCCATAATGGCGCATAAACAGCTCAATCGATATTTTAGCTAAGACATTCGTTTTTCTATGAATATACGCGGACCAACATCACCATGCCTCATACTATTGTTGGACAACAGCTTATAGAAAACGTATCAGAGAATACATAAAAACAAAACACTGAAACTTGTCTTCATTATCGAATTGATAACGCGTAACGAACAATCGGCTATCGGTGTTATTAAACTTGAAATATCACTTGTAATATCGCGCTAACAGAATTACCATTTCACACCCTTAAACTAAAGTAGGTATCTAAATAAACAACAACGGCCATATCTATATGAAATGCAAGCGAAGCGTGTAACAAAGCGTTTATTAGAATATTGCGAGTAAATTTGAACTCGAAGCACCATTAGCTACAACTTGCCTGCCAATAGCGAGCGCGTCCACAACCGCAGGTCGCATCAATGATGTTAGCACTATTAAGACACATGTTCAATAGTTAACGAATAACTAGTGTTAAGGGTTTGAAGTTGTTTATATTATCCGTAGCCGGCTAGAATACCGAAACGGCATTTCCCCGTTTTCTTGCTGAATCCGATCTGATGTGACACGTACGTTTGAAAGCCGTTTTCCAGCAAACAGCCGGTCCGACAACTGCGACATAATAGGAACGCGGGAATTGTATTCTTTTATCGCCTGTCGATTACCTAACATTAGTGTGGCATGTTAGTTACTGGTATTTACTAAATAGTGTGATTACACTACATACATCGACAATAGTATTGGTCGGCGGCCAAACGCCTCAGGGCGCGCTGGATCACTGTTAGTGAAATTTGTGATCATGATATTACTATATTATTACTACTGATGATTCCTACAGTGTAGTGTTTATCCCCTTAATCGAATCCGGCGTGATAATAACGTCGATTAGACAAGTATTGTAATAATTACAATCACTTAATTACTGCGCTATTACTACCTACTTATCTGCAATACCAATATAATTTGACGCGAAATCATTTTCACAAGGCTCTTGTGCAGTATTTTACAGTATTCGATTAGACTATCTACTTAATTACTACCTGGTTATAATTCCCCATATGTACATATTTTTGCCGAAAAAGGCTTCAGTATTAAGAAAAAATTCATATTTACGGAACAGGTAAGTTTCGATACATTACCTACTTACCTAGTTAAATAAATATAAGGCTGCAGAATCATCACAAAATTTACTGCAACCGCAAATCTAAGTCATACATAGTTAATGTAATGGATATAAAATTAGAACATTTATTGTACAAATTAGCATACCGATAGACTAAAACCTGTTTGCGATTCGATACGCAGTATGTTGTAACATTCAAATATTTAGGCTATAAAGACCCAGTGATGCGTGAAGAATTTAATGATTATTCTAAACAAAAATTAAAACAGACTTAGGTAAAGCTAAAAGTGATAAATGATTTTATTTAAATTGTTACAGACTTTAAAAATGGGGTATAGTATATGACACTACGCAAAATTAATTAAAAAAAAATATTTTATATAAATGAATAATAAAAAAACGTCTAATGTTTTAATTAAAAATTCTATTTTTTTCCCTATAAATCGATAAAAAAAACTGTCATTAAAAGTATCTCATTTAACTTGCTTGTCAAATAACCCATTTATATCGATGTCAATTCTATCAATCCGTTATCGTTAATCAAATAAAATGTGATCATGTATAGGCCATCTGGTGGCCTGTAGGTACGCCCTTTTGCTGAGTTGCTAATCATGTACATAAAAATAAAGATAAGAGGTGTTGCCAGTACCTACCTAATAATAAGTAGTATCAAAAAGCAAAAAATGTATGCAATCATAAAAGTAAAATAATGCTGACTTTCCCACCGCTGTGTTAGTGTAACAATTAATCGCGCGTTGTCAGTTAGCAATTATGTTCCGTCCATTTGATTAATTAATAAATTAATTTAATTACACACTTTCAAATAATTGAGTCGGCGTAAATTTTGTGTACATCGTTAAAACTTTATGGTTTATTGTCGAAAATCGCTACGTTAATTTTGTTTGCTAAAATGTCGATATCGGCTGAAAATGACCAGTTATAAGTTTAATGAATGTATTTTACTTTATTGTTGAAACCGAATAAAATGGACTCTTTTCGATTAACATCGTATATTTAAATTAAACACTTTTGCCCATAAATGCCTTCGCGTGAATTTCGGTTTGTTTTAATCCCGCGGAAAGTAATGAAAAGAGAATTATTAACAACTATTTTACTCAAATAAACATACATCATACAGTACTTACGGTTATATATTGTATAAACATTAAAAAATACAAATACAATTAAAATACGATACTAAATATCTAATAGGATTTAGGGGATATTTTCCTGCCGGTACAAGACCATACAAACATTTTGTATTTACTGTCTTAACTATAAAATAATTAGAAATTGTAATTTCAAAATCCGATTTTAAAATATCAATAGAACATCAAGAAGAATAAAACAAAAAAAAAACAACGAAATAAATTAAACCAAAAGATATATTGTGTGAAAAAAAAACACAATTACTCGAGGAACCCTCCACCCGACCTAACATTTGTGACCTTCCCTCTCAAGAATTCAAACAATAAATGTAACACCCGAACCCTTATTGGAAACGCAACAAACCGTGCCTACCCTCCTTACCTACTGAGCGTAGGTATATTGTAAACAAGAAGCAAGTTGCTGTAGGAAATTTATTTTTATTGATACCTACCTGGTTCCTTCATTTCGTAGTAATTTTAAGGTTACATTCTGAAAAAGAGACATACGAGTACCTACTTCTTTTCCTTAACAAAGTGTTTTACCGGCGACTTAATGGGAGGACTTAAAATATAGTAGTTTGGACCAAGGAATCACAGTGTTCAATACAAACTCTGCCTCCATTTTTCACCCCCTGAGGAGTAGAATTTTGGAAAATCCTCTCTTATCCTATGCCTACGTCATACAAAGAACACACCCTCCAAGTTTCAGGTCTCTACGATCAGCGGAAACGTCATTCAGTAATTCGGATCAAAGCATTTTATATGTACCTTTATATTACTACGCGCAAATTATTATTATTATTACCTACTATTATTATAATGATACAATTTGAAAGAAAGAAAAAAGAATCATTAGTTCGTCATACCAATTACAGCAAAAAAAAAATCAAACGAAGATGAAACGTTAAAAAAAAAATTCGCTTAAATAACAGCTAAATTCGTAAAAATTTCCAGAAGCTCACTCGGCTGGTGACTGGTCACAATTGAATTAAATCATTCTATGGCGACTTTGCGACCCTCAAACTCTACAAAACGTCTATTAGGTACCAAACTAAGATTACGCTTCCATCCACTGTTATACGAATCAAGCCCTAAAATAATTGAGCAGTGAAGTGGGCTATCAATTTTGCTGAAATAGCACTTTAGCACATTTCAAAGTAAGATATTATTTTATACGGCCGACGCGAGCTACCTTACCGGGTCGAGAGTTAATTTTGGAATCCATCCAACTTCCATCCTAATTTCGAAGCTAGGGAACCTATATCTGGATTTATATTACTTATTCTGAACACTCTACTGAAGCACTGCCGTTATCGGGCTCTCTTACCTATTTTAATTTTAAATTCTGCGCTCCTTCAGCTCTTATAATATGGTTGATTTATTTACCTGCAAGAAAAGAGAATACTATTTAGTAAAATTCTGTGATACGTTATAGTTATAACATTAGGCTACTTACCTATTAAGATATTATATAGTTCATTGCAAAATATTTATTTAACTTTGCTTAAGAAGTAAAATTTGGTGGTCCTGTATTAAAGTATTGTAACTCTTTTTTTTTTCTGTAGCTAGTGTTAAGTACGGATATTATAGGTACCTACATAATAGGAGGAGGAGAATACCTTTACATTTTATTAATACAATATTTGCTATACACATTAAAAGGGTGATTAAAGTCACAGTAACATTTTTGAAAGATTTCTTCTAAACATTTAACACCTTAACGATATTAACATCCGTTTAAATTTTTACGTTAATCTAGGTCCAGATTAAACTCACTTACGTATTACCCACAACATTCAATTTCCTCACCATTGTGCTTAGCGCACGCTCCAAGATCCAATCGGTCAGCTGTGAAATCACCGAAACATAAAACAACAAATTGTTTAACAAAGCGTGCAGGGGACGCGTCTGTCTCTTCACGCCCACTAGCCGTGATAATGCGCCGGTTCAATTACAACAGCCGCATCGTTACATCAGGATTATGGGAACAAAACTATATTAGGTTCCTTATTTAATTTATCTTGTTTTATTTTAAACTACCTGTGTCACGCGGTTTCACCCGCGTTAAGGATATTTCTCATGAATGTAGCTGTCATATACCTACAAAAAGATTTATTCAAATCGTAATCCAGTAGTTATTGAGATTAGCGCGTTAAACAAACAAACTCTTCAGCTTTATATTATTAGTACAGATAACGCTTATAAATGAATAACGCTTCACACTCACAGCACCACACTAGGATTCCCTGTGTCGTGGGTGCCATGGACAAACACAGAAAATTACACAAACACCCAAGCCCAAGAACAGAAATTTAATTTATCATTTAAATTTTTGCCCCGCCGGCGTCGAGCCCGGGACCCTTCGAATAGTAGACTGGCGTGGTAACCACTACACCAATTGAAACGTTTAACGTTCTGTTCTTTATTCATTAGATTTTAATGACATGATTCCTTCTGAAACTGGTGCCGTAATTTTTTAAATGATATTATTAACATTATCTACTGATTTGATGTTGACATCGTTTTTTAACGATTTCAGTTCTGAAAATGTCAAAACAGAGTGCTATATAAAGTGAGTGGAGTAAAATTAGATATTATGTATTATGTTTCTTAGCTTCCACTTACGTTGATTCGTTTTAAACTTACCTATACCTACTTGTATAGGTAGCCACTAACAAAACACCTTATTCCATACCACCTATCAAAAACCTATTAGTTTTCAATCAACTAAAGACAACTAATGACGCTGTCAATCAATCAATTACAGAATCAATCAACTCGATCACAAACATGATGTTTGTGGCTACTTAATAAATTATCACAGCAATCAGCGAGATTGGATCAAATCATATCCGGTAACAAGGTCCATTGAACGTTGGATACAATCCCGCACCGGAATGGATTACCGATCCGTCTCGGCAACGCACGCATCAATCACGCGGAATCCATAATCAACTGCTAAATCCCCTGTCTATGCTTGATGCGCCCCTGGTATGCGTAGGTACCTCTATATAGGTCAAACTTGTTTCGTATGCCGTGTCCGAGATAAGAGAGAATTCGCTATCATAGCTATTGCTAACTATGATAATAATTAGTTTTCCTCCACTCACAGCCCCACACTAGGATTCCCTGTGTCGTGGGTGCAATAGACACATACAGACCTACACAAACACCCAGACCGGTAACAGAAATCTAAATTCATCATTTAAATTTGTGCCCCGCCGGGGATCGAACTCGGGACCCTTCGAATGGTGGACTGGCGTGGTAACCACTACACCACTACACCACGCGTGTCGTCACTTGGCGAAAGATAAATTATGAAAATCTATTAATAATATAATATATTATATGTGCTTATTTTAATGCTGCGGAAGGATAATGCAAGAAAAACTACAGGTATTGTTAACCTTTAGTTAATTTTTATACTCCAAATCCATCCACCACGATATTATTATGTTAATGTGACAAGTGCACCATTATGCACTTGGAGAGTGGTAATAAAATACTCAAGACTTCATTTAATATACATATTTAAGAAGTAACTTAACTATAACTAAAATATTAAATGTGGACGTAGATCTTTGTAATTCTAAACGACTAAAGAGGGCGCCTCATGAACTTAACTCCAAGCCATTTGCTCCTTCTAGGGCACCATTTCAAACTTCAGTCTTTATCGCCACGTCAGTACAAACCTATTCAAGCATAGCTGCATAGCCAGCATAGCTCGAGACATAGCCCTAAGACGATATACTGGATGTGTCCCGAGCGACTAATCCGATAGATGGCACCTACAACATTGCATAATGGAACACCATTGATCGCTTGATTAGACAGTGATCCGTTGTCACTATAAACAATATCGTTTGCTTATGTATTGAAAATTTAACACAAATCCTACTAATATTATAAATGCGAAAGTTTGTAAGTTTGTTTGTATGTTTGTTACTCTTTCACGCAAAAACTGCTGA
>DWAV01002523.1:0-11037 GCA_018231305.1 Noctuana lactifera | reverse complement strand
GATGGACTATCTTACACTAAAATAATTTTTCAAATCGGTCCAGTAGCTCCTGAGATTAACGCGTTCAAACAAACAATCAAAGAAACAAACTCTTCAGCTTTATATTATTTTATTACTTATTAGTATACATTATATTCTCTAAGAGCGCTTTTCATTATTAACTAACAAAGTATTAAAAATTATACTGAACGTAGAAATAAATTTTTCTAATATTTACAATTAATGAGCTCCGCCAAAAGTTTTTCTTAATTAAGCGTTAACGAAAAAGTCGCTTTCATTTGTGATCGCGCTTCGAATACATCAAAACCTATCGAAAACGGTCCTATCAAGAATCAAACGCTCTCAATAAACTTTACGAGCCGAAAATATTGTTTTATGAGGCCATATCATCGCCATGTGATATATTACAGGGTTCCAACAAATTGCGCTATTCCGGCCCGTTAAATCAGTCTGATTGAGGGCGTACTACCAAATGATTTGGGGACATGAATAATACCGGTAACCGGAGAATAATAACAGTGTTTCGGTACATTAGTTTTCTGGACTTCAGATATTATTACTATAGTAGAAGATCGGCATTACACGCATGACCCTCACTCATTTGTTTCATGAATTAATGGGATGTTGCACCTTTATAACCAAAACAATATACCGCATGTGGGTTGGCTAAACAATTCTTGCCCGGACTGTGAGCACTGTAATGCAGTGTCAATAAAATATCCTTCTTTTGGCCATAGGTAATTGATTTTCCAATCAATGTAAATAAATAAATAAAATAAATAACGGTTCATACTCACAGCCCCACAATAGGATTCCCTGTGTCATTGGTGCCATGGACACATAGAAAGACAAATACACAAACACCCAGACCGAGAACAGAAATATAAATTCATCATTTAAATTTCTGTCCAAATTCAATTCAAATTCAAATTCAAAATTTTTTATTCATCATACACACACATGGTACACGTATACACTGGATGGACGTCAAATAACTCGGTACATCGGTCCCGCAGGGGAACGAACCCGGGACCCTACGAATAGTGGACTGGCGTGATAACCACTACACGCAGGTCGGTCGGATGCTTTCTACTTTATTATCTACTGAATTCTGCATTACAAATCGCGCGCACATAGTCCCTGTACATAACATTTTAACACTCCGTACATCACAAGTGTTACGAGTATGTTAATCAGTGATCATGTAACTTGGTCTGTTAAATTGTTATTGTTACATTTGGTCTGTTAAATTGTTAATGTTACATTTGGTCTGTTAAATTGTTATTGTTACATTTGGTCTGTTAAATTCCCAATGCTATGTGGTGAAAAATTTACCAAAGCAATTCTAGGAACATTGTAAGACCGAGGAAGTAGTGTAAGTTTAATTAACCCAGACACTTTATTACACCAATGGGAATAATTTCACGATATAATGGGATAGAGAGACTCACCTAGGACATGCGATTGCGTAGACGTAGATCGATTTTTATGAGGTAAGTAGGTACCTCATAAATATCACAAATATTCACTTGTAAGTATAAAATATTGAATACTGAAGGCGAATTTTATAATGCAATCTGTCGGGTCAATATTATACCTGTGTTTTTAAGAAATATACACGAAACTTCACGCCACGAAAGAATCTGCATAACCGCAGATTTCATGTATTTATGCTGTTGGAGGCATAATATTGCGTAGAATGATTGGCCATACAGATCTGATAATAATTATAAATCGCGTAACGAAACAAACCGATTTCAAAATTGCAATTTGCAAATGCAAATTCAAGACTTATATAGTTTTCTCGTCGATGTCGTTGTCAGAACTGGACCAAATTGGAATTTAAAATGAGAACGGAAGCATCAGCTTTCGAAATTCGAAAAAAAATAATCCAAATCGGTTCACTCACTCGAAAGTAGTCGAAAGTTATGAAGTGACAAACATAAAAAAATATCTACAGTCGAATAAAATTGAGAACCTCCTTTTTTGAATTCGGTTGAAAATATGCGTAGGTACCTACTCGTACCTACTGCAACTGAAATATTTTTTATTTCTCCTTTCTATTTCTCTACTACGTTTAATTACTTTTGCACTCGTTTTCTTCTAACATAGCTCAAGTAGTAGTGAATCGCATTTTTTTCTCGCTAACATAACGAGCGCAGCACTTTGCTGTGCTTGTAAATCTTTTCCATTTCCACTGTGTTTAAAATACAGAGACGGAGTTTGTATTTTGTGTTTGGTTTAAGATATAGAACTTTTGCCTCGTTAGAACGAAAGGAATCGTTTCGGTAACCGGTGGGTGCTTGTTCGCTGAACGGCAACAATGTCATAACTTTATGAAATTAAAATTAACATGTCTGTGTCGGGACTGTCGGGCCGTTCCAGTGTTTCAGAAGTGCCTGTTAGTTGTATGACCTGTAGCTTGTGCCATAGCGATGGCATATGCGACTTAATTGCGATTGACTGATTGTTATGACTTGAAAAATTATATTGTGTTGATAGGTACAAGTCATATATTGTTTCTGATCAACAAATCATATTATAATGCTTGAAGCTGCTTCGGTTGTCTCTGTACTAAAAGAGGGCAGAGTATTTCCTGTCACATTTTCTCTCTCAGGTCCGTGGTACAGTACAATTTTATAAAATTGTGCAACCACTAATGTTGTCGCGTCGCTGGTGTCGTGTCAGGTCGATTAGTAGCGCCCATTCGGTAACTACTCTAAAAGTTTAGCTGAACTTTCATCAAGCTAACAATATAATTTTACTTTCTAAAAATTATTTAACATACCAGCATAAAGCAAGCTTTCTTTCAGACCCGTATAAATCATCTTTAAATAAGAGCACAAAAATTTTATTAAGAACGTCAGGAAATTTATCGTTACGTAAGTAGACAACGTAAAGTAGAATTAACGAACAAAAGTATAAATTTTAACAATAAAATACCCACCAGTGTGTATCAAAGGCGACGACATAATTGGAGTAATAATTTATTTACGGGAAGATACTGCGCTCGGTGTTAAAGTGGGCGAGATATTGAGCTACAATACGGAACAAGTCTGAACAGCAGCGATAAGCTATGACAGATTTTTCTGTTGTTAATTTGATGTTTCTGCATGCTGTCGTTGCCTATAAACATTTTGGCGCTTAGCTTCGACAACCTTGACTTTATGACTGTGTCACATGTAAAAGTGTACAAAATGTTGGCAACCTATTAAATAAATAAATAGATAATTATGATGATGATAAATGGGTAATTATGTAAATGTTGACGCCGTTTGATAATGGAGGCGGAAGGTCTGTAATGAAATGCATGATTGATTTGTCTTGATAAGAACTTTGGTTTTAGATGATGTCCAGTGACTGCAGGGTCCTGATGATGAAACCACATTTATGGTTTACGGATGTAGATACGCCCATCAACCCGATTCCCACCAATTTTCGCTTGTAATAAAGTTCCCTTCATCGCTTTTTAAAATAAATAATAAGTAACGCTTCACACTCACAGCCCCACACTAGGATTCCCTGTGTCGTGGGTGCCATGGACACACACAAAAACAAATACACAAACACCCAGACCGGTAACAGAAATCTAAATTCATCATTTAAATTTCTGTCCCGCCGGGGATCGAACCCGGGACCCGTCGAATGGTGGACTGGCGTGGTAACCACTACATCATACGAGTCGTCGTATTACCAAATGTAATATCGTTTATCGCCTATATATTACTATGAAACAAAAGCTAGAATTGAAGAAATTTATATTCAAGTCAGTTTATTGCGCTGCTCTTGTGGATAAGATATAAGATATACGAGTAGGTGACTTCACTTGCATGGAGTTTTGAAGCGTGAGGGTAATTTGATTTGAGCCAGCATACACCGCTGTATTTCTAAGCTGGAGTGGAGTTTTATAACTGTTATTGACGTTTTACAATTAAGTTTTATAGTCATTTTATTCAGACAGAACACTTTCATTTGTAACGGTGCGCGGACTGTCAAATATGCTGAAGTGTTACTTCAAAAAGTCGTCGTAAATCGCCTGACATAACAACCGGGATTGATGCGACGGCTCAACGCGATGCCGTCCAATTTGCCACTAGCGGTCACCCATCCGAGCCGAGCTCCGGCCGCGCCTGAAGTTGTGAAATCGCTTGCGATACACTACCGACGGGCCACGCGCACTCCATTATCGCGACTAGGTACACAAATAACTCTTCATTGCACACCAATATACTAGTTTTAGTAAACAGTAATGTACTTAAGATAACAAGTTTATAAAAAATCTTATTGCTAAAATAGTATCTACGAGTAATTAATTCCAGACAGCCATTAATAAAGTACAAATCAAAGAGCGGAGAAAAGGGAGTGTAGATACGGAACACATAAGTAGGAGAACAAAAGACAGAATGACCAAGACCAGTAGTTATTTAAAGGCACTTGCAAAACAAGATGATGAATAAAATACAACTTATTCAAAACATAATATAGCGTTCAGCGTAGAACCGTTGTCTGCTAGAATAGGAAGAACAGAAATCTCTAAGGGTCCACCCTTTTTCAGAACTATTTCATTTCTTTAAATCTAATCTAGTCGACGGTTGCACGTTGAGCTCACAAAAATCTTTTGTAGACGTTAAATCCCAAACGCTGTTCTGTGGGAATATCGTAGAAAGTTCATGAAAGCTAGACGATTGAAACTGCACTCATAAAAATATTCATTCCACCCATACATATTCTGACTTCCCAAACGCTCTGAAAGAAAATTGAATCATTTGAAGAGAACGGATCAAGGACTGTAAAGAAGCGAATTTATCATGAACAAGATATTTCGAATGGAATTTGTAAGTGAAAATGTTATCATGTATTGGATACTTTATGTCGGATAAGAAATGTCTTTACGTCTAATTCATGAATTCTGTAAGGCGTGTTCTCGATTTATTTATTTTAGTATTACAGAAATTACACTTTTTCTAAAATAACTACCTAATAGGTGCCAAGTTAATATCAGACTTGTCCCATATTGTATATAGGTGTGAAGCTAAGAGTATAAGTTGTGTAGGTATATTGTCTATACGCACTTTAAATATTTACATTACTTTAATGCCATATGGCAAAAAATACCATGTTACTTATAAAGAATAGCAAAACAAGGAAGTAAAGAACATTATGACTACTGCCTTCCACATGTAGTATATACTCGTATAATGTACCATACATTTTATCTTTGCTGTATTCCTTTGGGAAATCCATATTTTCCGCTGATTGTACGAAAGCTTTGCCAATTGAAAGTTGACAGAACAGAAATGTTACACAACAAAGATAAGTGGAAGAAAGTGTTGTGAAGGCAGAAAATTTGCTGTTTGCACATGAAGAGAGGATAAATCCTTTATTTTATTATTTTATTAACCCACGAAAAAGGAGGTTATCAATTCGATATTGCAAGATTCACACATGATATAATCTATACTCGTATCAAAGGGCTTCCAAACATAATTTTTGTTCATGACATGAATTATTCAAATTATATTTTTTTGATTATATTTTTTGAATAGAATAATGCCTGATCCCGGTGTCACCTTACGGTAAATGTGATTCGATCATAATTATGCAATGTATGTTAAAATAACTAAATCACTTTTTAGTGATATCTATTTGTAAAGCTACAGACATAAAACAATTGAAACATGATTTCCCGCGGCCGAATTGATATAAAAAAATGCTCTTAAGCTTTCCGCCATAAAATATTTAAACAACGAAAATAATTTATTAATAAAATAATCTATTTGTTCGTGGACCATTCCTCTTCAAGAGATGAAATTTCTATTATAAAAGTAGATTTATAGTGAAACGCTCAAAGTGTCCAAGGATATTGGCATTGCAATTGAAAAGCATTGCAGTTGAGAAGGAATTCTAAAGAAGGTGTTCGCTCTGAAAGTGCAAGTATAGAGCAAGACAGCTGGGAAACACGTTAGAGATCTTAATTTGTACCTGAAAATCCTTGAAACTATGTATTTTGTAATATCTAGCAGTTTCATTAACGCTAGAGCTTTGTGACCGTACTCTCTCCTGTGTGTCTTTGTGAATATAGTCTTAGTATTTAATATTTAATAACTAAGTATTTAATAAAAGTGTAGTGTCTTCCCTGCATTCAAGAACACTTACTTCTGCTCGCCTTTATCACATTTCTCTTCACCAATTTATATACAGAAGATTTATGTTGTATTTTGAAGGGCCTGTAATTTTTTTTTGTAGATATTTTTAACCGACTTCAAAAAAAAGGAGGACGTTTCGACTGTATTTTTTTATGTTTGTTCCACCTCATAACTTTCGACTGGGTGAACCGATTTTATGATTCTTTTTTATTTGAAAGCTGATGTTCCACGTTTGGTCCTATTTTAATTTGGTCCAGTTCTGACATCTATGAGAAAACTAAACTAAATGACTGAAATCACTTTTTATCCTAACGCGAGTTATAATTTTTGGCTATTGAAATATTTAATTAACGTAGTTATTCCATTGAAAACAAATAGATTAAATTATAAATCTAGTTTTTCTAATTTAGTTAATCTTTTATACTACTACTCATTTCTATTTTCAGGTATTTCTTTTTTGCTATAGAAATATTTAAATAACGTAGTTATTCCATTGAAAATAAATAGATTAGATTCTAAATTTAGTTTTTCTAATTTAGTTAATCTATTATTGTATAAATCTCGAAGCAAATACAAAAAGGTTTCTGATTTCTCCCGTACCTACAGATAATCATATTAACGCGCTTTCAAGTGAAACGAATGCCGTTTCAAACTGTGAGAAAAGACAAACATTAACTTAATTTACAATTTTTCTCTCTGGACTCTCCCATTTTCGTAATTGCTGAATCTTAGTTTGCTATGTTTTTGTCTATTTTTCTTTCTAATTTAGGTTAATTGCAGATTGCAAAGTTAATAACTGTAGCGTTTTGATCTGTAGCATGTCCGACCCAGTTTGGTATCAGGGCTATCCAATATGAATATGAGTTTTCCTAACGAGAATAAAAAACTACCTACAGTTGAAGCTTGTCATTTACCTACACTTATATTAATTAAGGATTGGAAAATAATTTTTTTATAAACTAGTGACCCACCCCGCCTTCGCACGCATCAATTTACATGTGATATAATTTGTGTAATTTAACGAGCAGTACAAAAGCCTAATGTAGCAGCTCAAGTGAGTGTTTTACTTTATTGCTATTAGTAAAGAAAGAAAAAGTAAAAATTTAAATTTAAAAATATGCGCCTCGAAAAACTTAAGAGTAAACAGCATTTGATTCGTCTTGGTCGTCGCTAAAAAGGAAGTTTTCTTAAGAAAATTTAGAATTTTTTTGCGCTGTTACCAAGTGATTTAATGATATGCAGGTTATTTGAAATTTAAATTATGCCATTAACATAAATAAATACGAAAACATTAAGATATTTCTTCATAAACAGTTTTCATAATTCACAGTAATTAAGATTTTTTCCTAAGTTTTCTCTCGTCTCCTTTTATAACTTGATGAGTTTTGGTGTACTTTACGCTGATCAAATGTACCCGTATGTTGATAGAGATACTAGTTAATCGTAGCCCGTGACAGAATATCTGTACTCGTAAATATATAATTAAAAATAAATAAAAATTTAATTTTTTTATTATTATATATATATATTTTTTATTATTAATTAAAAAAAGGGAGAACAAATAAATATAATTATAACAAATTTTTATTTTATTGTCTGCTCCTGCGTCCTTTAATTCCAGCGGTTTCCCGCTAAAAACACAGCTTCAGGTTTCCGTAAGGATGTATTACGGAAATCTATTTACAACGTATCTATTTTGAAAGACTATTCCATTCATACGAAGAAAACGATTTAACAAGGATATGTTGCTTAAGTCCTGTCAATAGCTCCTGAAACCAATCAGTCTTCGGCGGATTGCTTCTGTTTCGAACAAACGTTTTCAAAGAGTCTGTCTCTATGAAGAGTCTATTCAGTGTTAGCTAAGGATATGTTGTTTGGATTCCGTAATTCTCTATACACATGCTCTATATACATATACTCTCGTCTCTATTCACTATTCAGGCATCTAAATGTAATAGAAGGCCTACAACTTACACTGCACTGCTGAAATAAATTGACCCCTGTTTCCATTACGTACATGTAATAATATATTGTTAAGCTCTGGAAAGTATTAACAAGAACATATTAATTTTTATCTGAAATTGTTATTTACAAACTGTTTTTTGTTTTTTATTTAACAGTTTATCTACCTACATTAGAAATTTTACAAATAACGGCTATTATTAATAGACTCCTGTACAGAGGCACTGCTAATTTCTTCCAGCAAACCCAGGACTGGAGAATCGATTTTAAGGAAAAAACAAATTTAGTGCACAATTAAAACCAGTAACAATAATAAATTAAATAGACATTATTTAATATTAAAAAAGAGATCACGTTCACAGTCAGAAAAAAGCAATATTTTACGAATGTGTATTGATTCCGGATCACACTTGGCCAGCTCTGTTTCATATAAGTTAAAATAAATACAAAGGCCCTCCGATAATACCTTAATTGACGGGTTTTTACCCTAAGAGCTTATTAGAATATTAACACTAATTTTGCACCAACACAATTTACTTTGTAATTCAATTCTTACGGACAATTAAAATTAAGAAGCACCGACAAAATTGTCCCAATTTATTTCGGGGATAGGAGAAAATTGCTTGAGTGAATTAATGAAAGCTAATTACAGTCTACTATTAGCAAGTTAGATAGGCCTTAGCGTGGACAGTTTGACTGATTCTTGTCAGTATCTAGTTACATTAAAGTGTTAATAGTTATGGAATTCTTTGATGTTAATGTTTTTTCAACACCAAGGGTTGACTGGTAGAGAATGCTACAAGGCCCTTTGTAACCTATAGATTTACAAGAATTTATCAATTACATATAAATAAATATAAAAACGTAATAAGCCATAAGATAAAGCCGCAGCCGCGTGACGCAACAGTGAGTCGCATCACTCGGGGCCAGCCATTACTCGTTCAAATAAATTTAATCGTTGCAAATTGATGTGGATTAAACCCGATCGTGCACGAAATTCATATTAAACATTCCGTGGTCATGAATTTTTTGTCTATGTTTTTGTTACCCTAATATATCTTTTGGCTCTTCGGTAATTTAGGGTTAAGGCGGGTATTTGTTCGGAATTTATTTGCTTTTCGCAATTAAAACTAATGAATAACGATAAAGTTGTTGATGGATGGATTTCGATTAAATAAATAACTACATTGTATCTGTTGATAGGCCAAGAAAAATGGTAACATCAATTGGTCTAAGTAGGACCATGGAGCTGCCGTTAAAGAAGCACTTTTTCGTTGTGGAGGTTAGAATGATGGAGAAACTTTACTTAAGCAGCTAGATGTCTATACTCAGCACATTATAAGCGGTTTTAAAATAAGTAATTTGTGGACTGAACAAAATACGACGCCTTGTTGCGGCAATTTGGCTTATTAGCCAAAAATACTTCTTTACCTTGTTCATTCATTAACCAAATATTACTTCAACATAAAAGACAGTGTTTTCAACATCACACGACGCGAACAAACACGTGTAAAATCGAATAGGTACGTCATAAGAAGCATTGTATAAACTTGTAAAAGCAACACTAAACTTACACTAACTACAAATGATTGTTCATTTCATATTGTAATGACAACAAACTTTAGGGTAAACTAAAGTTTGAGGTAACTTTTAATTGAGTATATTCGATTCCAACAAGTATCACTTTATTAGGGTTAGGTAAGTTATTAACACAACTTTAAGCGAACAATTGGCGGTCGCGTTGGTGTAGTTCACAAAGAAATAATCACACATTCTGTAGGGTTTGATTTAATGACATAGGAACGTGGTAGTCTATTGTACAAAAGGTATAAATAGTATTTTGGTAGGTACCTTGTATAGTTAAAAGTAAAATAATTAATTATTGTCGTCTCGCGTGGTGTACCTACTCGTTACCACGCTAGTCCACCATTCGAGGGGCCCCAGGTTCGAGTCCTGACAGGGCAAAAATTTAAAAGATACATTTAAATTTCTGTTTTTCTGTTTGTGTAATTGGCTTTGGGTGTGTCCATGACACCCGTGACACAGGGAATCATAACGTAGGGCTGTGAGTGTGAAGCATTATTTATTTTATTACGTTACTTTTAACTTTTTAGTTTAGTTGTTGAATTAATACTTTAATTTGAAATTATAAAACATGCTCGTAAAGACGTTTCTATATTACCTTCCTATCATTAGCTCCCTGCTTTATATTCCGACCACTTAAAAAGCCACATGCATATTGTTTTGTCACCGAAATATACAATTTTACCAAATTTAAGTCCAATCGAATGTATAAAAGTGGTTAATTTAGCTGCTAAGGTTTGACCCTAACATACAATACATAAAAATATTACAAGTTAAAAAAAACTTGTAACAAGAATTTTAATAAATAAATCAGCTGCTTCAGAGTAAGAAAACAGTTTAGATGAAAAGCTTTTCGTTAGTCGTAATTATACTTTTAAAATATTAACGAAGAGGGCCTTTCAATTTGCCTTTAAGAAATTACGCAAAGAAAATTTTACTGTTTTACTTCATTGACATGGCTTATATATTTTTTTAAGTAAGTATATTTCTATAGGATTTCCTATGAATAGAGAAAGCTGTTTTGAAAATTAACTCAGGCATGTAGAACATATAGGTATATGCTACAATATTGTATGGTCACTACAGTAAAATTTATTACATTTAAGCGGCCATTGCAGCTCGAAATCATGGTCAAGCGCGCAATTTACTCGCTGCACAGATAATTTATTTAGATTACACGCGATTTTGCGGCCAAAGAGGGCTATCATAGTTGCGTCACACATCAACGTGACGTCTGGAATAATTATGTGTTTTATGTTTAGTTACGAGAAGCGCGCATAGCCCCGCTGGTAGTGTGGATCGCTAGCGATCACATTGTTAAGCAACGTCGGGCGCGGCCGGTACT
>DWAV01002522.1:0-11038 GCA_018231305.1 Noctuana lactifera | reverse complement strand
TAGAGATGAATGGAAGAAGAAAACATACTGCGCCGACCCCAAATAATGGGAAAAGGACAGGTGAATGATGATGAGACTAGGTATCAGCATTATTAGTTATAATATTATTATGGTGAACAGTAAAATGATCTGAACAGTTTAAGAACTTAAATGTATTATGAAATATAATCTTTACATATCAAATGAAAGCTCTCCCACTGTCTGTTCGCTTAGATCTTTTAAATTACGCACAGGATTTTAGTGCTGTTTTCAGCAATAGATGGAGTGATGAAAGAGGAAGGTTTATTTATAATGTATAATTTACTGATTTTGAGGTGCTATGAAGTTAGCCAGGTCAGCTAGTTATTCATAAACAGTATAATCATCTTAATAAGTTTTACTTTTAATCCTATCAATCTCTCTTTGACTTATTTTTAGATGAGGAAGATGAGTTCTTGCAAATATATGGTGGTTATGCTAGCAAAGATGGCAAGATTCTACAGCCAGACTTATCTGGAATTCAAAATATGCTAAAAATGGTGAGTTTCTTTTAAATATACGAGATAAACTAACAACAAGTTGATCAATTACTTTATTTGCATTTGTTCTTGGACTCCTCGTTATTGAATTGGTACCAGTAATAATAAATAAACTATACCTTCCACAAAAGACAGGTGGTATAATTCCGTTAATTAAAAAAAAATTAATACAAAATACACTTTCTTTTTAGGTAAACGAAAATTGTAATCATCCAACTTATGATGAAAATGAAAATATTAAGCAATTAACTAAAGAGGCTAATACTGTGGTTACAATAAGTAAGCTGAATCCAAATGTATCAGAGTTTGTGCCTAGAAGTATATCAAAGAATATTGTAAAGAATGATGCTGCTGTTCAGCAAAATAGAGAATTAAAGAACTGCAATAGTCATGAATTAGAATCTAAAGAATTAAATGGAAAAGGTTCACAGGGTGTATCTTGTAAGGAAACCTATAAGACTGATTCTAGTCATAAGGAAACAAAAAGTTATGACATAGATATTAGTAAAAAAATTGATGTATCAAATCTTAATTCAGATGAGATAACAGACATAAAAGAGAAATTAATTCTCAAAATAATCGAAACATCTAATGCAGTTTGCCTAAAGAAAAAACACGAAAGAAATTTAGCACTTGCTTCCCTATTAAAGTTGAATGCCAAACCTACAGTGAAATTAATGACCCCAGATTATTATAAAACCATACCTGGGAATGAGATAAAGAAACGCAGTATTAATGTAGAAGATTCCGAAAATACTCATATTGGAAATAACCAAATTGATAATAACAATGAATCAGACAATAATTTAAATAACAAAACACAACCTTGCTCAGAAAATGTTAAGGAAATGCCACTTAATACAGATCCTGTGAGAATAGATTCGCCTTATACTGGCACTGCTTCTTCTCTTGGCTTACCGAATAACACTCCAGAATCAGTATTTAAACAAGAACACTCAAACCATCATTTATCTAAGGAAATGAAGGACTCCGTAAAAAAAGTAGATGACTGGTTAAATAAACCAGAGAAACGAAAATCCAAAATGCTCTCAGTTCATCTGGGTCCAGTGACTTTTAGGAGAAAAGAGGATGTGTCTGTGTCACCGAGTGTGGAAAATGCGGAGAGGATAGAAAGACCATCCAGTGGATCAGAGTGTTTCGTCCCGTCGTCATATGCTGATGAGTTAAGTAAAAAATTTGCTGAACGCTGTAAAGTGAAAGAAATTCAATCCGAAGATATTTGGACAAGGGTGGAAAGGAAGCTTAAAGAAAAAGATAAAGCCATAAAAAACCAGGAATAGATAAAAAAAGGCTCATTGTTTACCAATTTATAAATTAGAAATGAGTAAACATTAATGATAAGAACAAATGAATGATGCAATATCATAATATTTCTATTTACGATAATTTTACCTACTGATAGTTTTTATTTATTTTAACAATTTTAAACTTATATTTATTTATTATTATTTTTTTATAGATCTATGACAATTTCCTATTGTTAATAATAAGCATTGGTTAAAATATTTTGTTGTTTACTAATTAATCAATTAGTTAATGATAAATACAATATCATAATATTTGTATTTACAATAATGATGCTTAGCTTTTTTTAACAATGTAGGTAGTTAATTTTAAATTTAACTTAAGCGTAATAATTATTTTTGACAAATATACATAACTTTATTGTATGTATTAATTATAATTTTATTATAGATAAGTAGAATAATAGTTTTTTTTTAAAACTAAACTTTTTAGTATAAAATTTACGTGATATCTTGACGAAGACTTAGATTTAGTCCTAATTTGATAATAAAACATTATTTTATTAAATGAATTATACTTATATTATGGATTTTGGAGTTTTAATTATAATTGATCAGTCTATTAGGGGCATTCATAAATTATGTACCTATACCTTTCTTTATTTATAAGTAGGTACTGTACTCTACCATAAAACATACCTACTTGGAATGAGATAAGTTCGTTAAAAAACAAACAGCAAAGAACAGCGAAGTATGTAGGTATTAATGGGAACAATCAAAATATAAGGAACAATTTATGGCATAAGTTTGAACCGCGTACCTTACATAAACGTAAGCAAAATGCAAATTAACTATCTACTATCTACCAAAGATATTACCAAAATAATTAATGATAAGTACTTTAATGTAACCGATATCTACTCAACTACACAATAATAAAATGTTTAGATAAACAAACAAACATGAGTAAATGAGATTCTTCCCCGAACTTATTACCGAAAAAAATTAAGAAGGTACCCAATCAATCAGTCTAGTCAACAAGATAAGATAGGTAGGTATTTCAAAGACTAATTAGTCTATGCTTATCTGCGAATTTACCTGTCAAATCAGTTTGAAATGTGTCATTGTCAGTCTAAAACAAAAATGTCGATTTTCTGTGAGCTTTGTTGATTAATTTGATTCGCTTTTGTAATTTAGGATTTAGGTGTTTCATTATGGAACAGTATTTAGTTATATTTCGATATTAAAGATTTTCATATTTTTATATTCACTTCAATCACTTCACAAATTGGATTATAAAGGACGATTAAAGATACACAAGTAGCATTTCAAATTTGTCATTGAGGTTTCTGCTGAATTTATTGTTTGGTTGAATGAAAACGATGGCATCCCAATGGACAAATAAATACGCAATATTGCGTGATCTGTCGTTCGCCCAGGGTCGCAAGGTTCCCGCCGAAATCGTCGGATCTGTGGGAATTGGAGAAAAGCCGCCAGCTTCCAATATTGAAGAAGGTATGTGTTATTACTGCGTAAGTACATGTTTCTCTTTTCATCCATTTATTTTAGCTGTTTTTAGTATTTAGTTTTCCTCTTGTAAGTTTTTTCTTTTTCTTTTTATAAACATTCTTTCACATCTGCCCTATTTTGTATCTTTGTCAGCTTTGTCAATGGTTGTCTGGAAAAGATCACTTAGTTTAAATTGGCTTAATTGTACTGTACAATAAGTCTATTGTATTGTACTGGAATCATACTAGACAGGAATTATGACTACCTCCATGGTGTGGTGGTTATCATGCAGTCCACCATTCAACGGTTTCTGGGTTCAATCCCAGGTGGGGCAGATGAATTTAGATTTCTGTTCCCAGTCTGGGTGTTTGTGTAAATGTCTTTGTATGAGTCCATGGCACCCACTACAAGGAATCCAAATGTGGGGCTGTGAGTGTGAAGCGTTATGTATTTATTTATTTAATTATATATATTATTATACGAAACAGTTAATGCAAGTGGAACTGGCAATAGCAACAGTTAATGATCATGTGTATACAAATGTCTATATTTACATTATTTATGTATTTCAGAGACTGAAGAGGAGTATATACAAAATGGTGGTGATGGAGAATTGCACACTAAACCTGACCTTTCTATGATCAAACATATGTTAGATTGGGTGAGTGATTAAAATATTTCTGTTGTATTATCATTATTCATAGCTGTATTGGTTACAGTGCCGGTCTGCCATTCGTAGAATTCTTGGTTTGATAATGAAATAAGATTTCTGTTCTCGGTTTGAGTGTTTGTGTAATTGTCTGTGTGTGTGTTCATGGCATCCAAGGCACAGGAAATCTGAGTGTGGGTGTCCATGTTTTCCAGTTTTTAACAAGTTGGAAAACGTTGTCCCCAATTAAGAGAAATGGGATTGACAAAGTTTGTGTTTTAAAAATATAGAAAAGTTAAAGAGTAAAATTTTAATAGTTCCGGGAGTTTTTTCTGCCACAGTTTTTCTCCTGATCAACCAAACCCAAAAGGAACCAATTGATTTATTTCTATTTTCATTAAGATTACCTTACAATGAATAAAAATAATTTGATTTTGAGTATTTCAAATTTCAGGTGAATGAAGTTGAAGTAGTCAATGATGATGATATTGACAAACTGGTGGAGATCAGCAAACTAAACCCTTCATGTGGTGAATTTCTACCCAAACCAGGAACTAACAATGGTACACTTGTACCCAATAATGTAGGTTCTGGTGATAAAATTGTATTAAAAAGTGTTGAAGCTAGTCTCAATAGTGGAACACATGTGGATGAAAATATGGGCTCTGGTGTTAATAATGGTACAAAAGAAATTGGAGCTAATAATGTTAAAATATCTGATGACCAAAAATTTTACAATGTAAATTGTAAAGCAAATCTCAAGAAAAAACGAAGAGAGAGAAATGCAGTGCTAATAGATTTACTAGAAAAAGAACAATTATCTCTCAAAGATTATCCACCAGAAGGGTACCGCAAGATTGAAGTCATTAAAAGTGTGAACACTACTTCAACTAAAACAAACAAAACAAAACAGAATACTGAAACACCTCTTAAAGATGAGTGTAAGGAAGTTAAACTTTTAAAGCCTAATGATTTCATGATTCAGATGATTAATTCAGACTCAACAGTTACGCAGGCAGTTGAGAAAGTGACAGAATGGTTACAAAATCCAGTTGATCAACAGCCAAAAATGAAAGCATTTACGGTACCGCCGAGTAATATGTTTAAGAAAAAAACAATAACACCAATACTAGAAAGTGGATGTATGTTTAAGAGGAAAAGTGATACTAGCTCTATAAAAAGCTCAGACAGCGATTCCGTTAGGAATTGGTCAAATAGTACATTTGTACCATCAACACAAGCCAATGAATACTATAAGAAATATGTAGAGAGAAGCCAGGTGCAGAAGACACTGCAAGAGGATATTTGGGAAAAAGCTGAGAGAGTTATGAAGGAAATTGATGCTAAAAGGTAAGTGTTTGTTTTTATAAGCCTCAAAGCTGTCAACTAACATACGATTATAGTTTGTTGAGGTCCTGTCACTAACGGAGCGTAAGGTATTCCAGATTTCTCCTATAAAGGCCAAGGTCGAAATAACGTGGAGTAGAACATAATATATCAGAAAATACTTCATTATGAAAATGTAGTCTGTAATCTAATATATTATATCTTTCAGATTAAAGGAAAAAGAAGATAAAATTGGTCAACATCTTTCCCAAATAATTACTAGCACAGATCAAGCAGATGCCAATTCAGATATAGCAGATGCTAATTCAGAAGAAGCAGATGCTAATTCAGAAGCTGCAGAAGTTAATTCAAATAAAATGGATGACAATTCTGACAAATTGGATGCTACTTTGAAACAGTCGGATGCTGATTCAGAACAAGGGGATGCTAATTCAGAACTAAATGAAGGAAATAATTCTAGCGCTTTACTACAAGCAGATCCTCAAGGTGATTGATAAAATCATAAGTTATGTCTTGAAACAAATGAGCATGCTATTTAATTTTAACAAACTCATAAAAAGGGAATTGTGTGTATTGAAATACAAGCAAAAAGCAATTCAAAAAATATCAAAAATCAAAATATCTTTATTTGGTTCACATTTTGATATTGACATACATATTGACATGTTCATATTTGGATTATGAAACCCCTGTCTTCTGCTTTAGTTTGCACTGTGTTGCAGAGAACAGTGTCTTCCCCGTTGATAGGAAACCCTTATAGTCCTATTCTTATATAAGGTATTATAGATACTTGTTAACAATACATATAACTGGTTATATAACTTACATCTTTTTTTTTTTTGCAGCAGGCTTGTGATGTATATGTGTGCACGTGTACGTGTATGTTTATGCGTGTGGGTATGTGTGTGCATGTTGCGTGTCAGTGCGTGCGTATGTGTGTGCAATTCGTTCAGGAATTCATTAAATAATTATATGTTTTAAAGAATTTTTGTTTTTAAGTACCCTATTCTAACGTGCATTATAATTGTACTCTTATTTTAATAATTACTTATTACTGAAATTATTACATGCAAGTTTCTGTTTATGCAGTACTAACTGACTTGCATTACTGCTTGATAAATATAAAAAATTCTCGTGTCACCATGTTTTTAGCCAAACTCTTCTTAAACTGCTTTGCTGATTCTAATGAAATTTTGTTTGTACAGTAGGTCTGAGAATAGAATGTAAACTATTTTTCATACCCTTAAGTGCTAAGGGTTCATCTCAATTTCTTTTCTAGGTTTGGACTTAGTTCGCCTGCCTCAGCACCGTCACGAGTTACCAGAAGAATGCAAAGTTTGCCTGGTCTTGGCACGGTACAGACCTTCAGAACTGGATAGTCTTCACAGATTTTAATGTCGTATTTTGACCTTAACAGAAAAATAAGATTCATTGCTTAGTTGTCACGTGTGTGTAAAAATTGACAATTGATTTTAAGCTTTTTTTCGCTGGCCTTTTTCTCGCGTCCTACCTTAAATAATGGCCGCCTAAACCCGATAATTTAACGCTAATCAAGTTTAGTGTATACAAATACTCTATGATGAAAAATAATAAATTATAACTCACGTTACGAACACAACCGACTTCGAAACTGTCACGCTTTCACATGGATGCCATTGTCAGAACTGGATCAAATTGAAATGGTCCCACACGGGTAGCACCGGCTTTCAAATAAAAAAGAATCATCAAAATCCGATCACCCAGTCGAAAGTTACGAGGTACCTAACAGACAACAAAAAAATTGAGAACCTACGCCTTTTTTTGCAGTCGGTTCAAAAATGTTGACTGTTGATTTTATGGGGAGTAAGACACATAGACTTTATGGAGTATTCGAATTAACGATACAGCAGGGTACTTGCTATCAAATAAGAATTGCTATTAATGTGTTTAATAACTAGTAACAGTACTAGTTGCGTCGGCTGTCTTGCTACAATACTTATATAGTGGATTGAATGAACACATATTAAGTTACCTTATACTACCTATAATATACCTATAGATATATTATTATGTACCTATACTTAGTATCTAATAGATCTATTATAATTTGATGACCCGCGTGTAGTGGTTACCATGCCAGTCCACCATTCGAAGGGACCAGGGTTCGATCCCCTGCGGGGCAGAAATTTAAATGATGAATTTAGATTTCTGTTACCGGTCTGGGTGTTTGCGTGTGTCCATGGCGCCCACGACGCAGGGAATCCTAGTGTGGGGCTGTGAGTGTGAAGCGTTATTTATTTATTTTATTTATCTATAATTTTTTGCGTCGTACCTAATTGGCTGTGACTGGCATCTTAAATGTTTAATTTTCAGTTTTGGTCGAGACGTTTCTTTGGTTTCGGTAATTTACTTATTTAATCTTGTCAATGGTATTACCACGATTAATTCGGTAAACTTGTACCGTGGACTTACTAAAAAATGGACGTGATGTAGTAGGACGCAGTGAAGCACAACAATGGCGGTAGTGTCTGAACATTATAACGAGGTCAGAGTCAAAGCAAGAGCAATTGAGCTCATCATGCTGTGACTGTGTGTACACGACGTGTACATTCAAAGGGTCTTGACATATTACGGTACCTTCGCTTGTGTTTTACTAACATTCCGTCCATTTATTTTAGTTAGTCTATGTCTTGTACGTAGATAACAAACTAATGGTTACTAATATAATCTTGACAAATAGTGTCAAACAAACTTTTGTGTAGATATTTCTTTAAAATATTAGTTATAGATTTTCGACAATAGAGACTATTGAGGAGATTGTAAAATAGGTATTTTAAGACATAATTATTTATCTCATGTAAATCTTGGCGGTAATACCTAAGTACGTATTTATTAAATAAATAAATTGTGATATGTCATAGAAGTAAGTTTCCCTTTGGATTAATATTGTATTTATGACATTAGGTAGGGACTTACCCACATATATTTTTAAGAATAAATTTTTCATTTTTTACTTATTATGCTTTATTATTTACTAGCCTATACCCGCGGCTTCGTCTGCGTGGACTTCACACAACACAACAGACAAAATCGGGTCTAAAGAGAAATAAAAAAATGGGAAAATCCTGGTAAAACTAAAAAGGGAGGGGGGCGGAATAGCCTATGTTCACCCCAAGATCCACAAGTATCTCTATATGAAATTTCATCACAATCGGTTCAGTAGTTTGACGTGATAACGTCACAGACAGTTACTTTCGGATTTATATTAGTATAGATACGTAGTTAGGTAAACCTTTTTATTTATGCCTGTTTGATTGTAAGTCATATAAGGCGTAGGTGCCTACACTTCGACTGGTAGTGAAGCGCAGATCCTAGTTATGAAATGAACTTCCTGCGGCATTCCCAGTGGCCATAAGGTTCTAAACAGGCGCCAAAAGAGCTCTCCATCAAAGCCTTTGACGCATTGGTATGGTTTGACATTTTTAGTAAAAAAAAGTTAAAAAAAAATATATTTGAAAGTAAAACTGTATAAGTACATATTTATTTGTAACCCCAAAGAATATCTCCATACGAGACTGCTTTCATAATATAAATGTAGGAAGGTAGGTGTCTTCCACACATTAAATGTTTGAGAACCAATTAAACCATAGTCGCCAAGTCGAGTCCCATAGATCAGTCAGCTTCTCGCATTTGCATCGAACACGCGTGGGTATTATTGAGAATTAGGTATTCATATTATCCTCAGTGTCTACTTCGTGTTCATTCATATCAATGATCAATGTCATTGATATTCTCTGAGTGACTCAATCAGTGATATTGTTTACATTTGGATCATTAAACTGTATTATCGCGGTAAACGAGGTAAGTTACCTACACATATTTTTCACACAAATCACATAAGCTAGGTAGGTAGGTACTTCGTGTTATGAAGACCCTACATTTATTTCTTGTGCGCCCTACCATGGCCATACCTCTATTGGTCCTAACTCGTACTAAGCCAACTGTTTTAGCGATAAGGCTGTCGTTTGTACTGTGCTAGCATATACCTTTACATCTGGTGTACCTACAATAAAGAGTATAAGTAAAAAAATAAGTAGGCCTGTACTCTTAAAATACAGGATTTGTTATTAGTTCCCAGCGTTTGTATGAAATGATCTTTTCATGTGTATGAAAAGCCTATTGTTTCTAAGTAAGATGTCCTACCACCTAGAGACCAAATCTTCATCGTCATCGTCCCACTGCTGGGCACAGGTCTTTTTTCAAATATGTAGGGTTTAGGCCATAGTCCACCACGCGGGCCTACTACGGGTTGGTAAACTGTGACCATGTCTTTTGCAAACTTTATGGAAAAATCTCTGAAGGAAAAGATCGTGACAAAACCTACATGTTATATTTTTAATGACTCCAAATACTTGCATAGGTAAAATACTGAGAGATTATATTTTTTATTTTAGCATGGAAATGCAACATAACGTTCAGATTGGATTTCAAACGACACAGGAACAGGTGAGTTAACATAACTTATAGAAATAAGAACGAGTAGGCGCTTGTAACTTTAATCAAAGTACCTATTTATTTACTAAATAAATAAAAGTACCTACCTACTTACATAACTATTACGTGTGTGAACACGTACGTACTCTACGTCACTTCTAATATCCGGATATCTTCAAAAACTAACCCCAAACAAAAAGATCTACCTACCAATATTGTACAGTGACTAACAAGTCTGTTCAATTAATGAAGATTCGAATAGGTAGATCGATTCCTATTTATTAAACTGGAATGGCAATGGCATACCGAATGGTAACTCTCCCTTACGTCCATGTTCAAAAGCGGTGGTGACCACATTCCATGTTGCCTTGCCTGTTTGCAGGCTCAAATTATAAAAAATCTTATAATACGAACTTAATATTAAAATATTAGAAGAGAATCGAATGGATTCACCGGAATTCAACTGCCATTACTGTTTTACCAAGTAGGTACCTAATAGTATTGCATGTGTTGATTTTTGTCTACATTCGCATGCATGGAATAGAGTAGGTATTTTTGTCCGCGTTTGCATGTCTATGTTCTACAAAACATGCTGATATGCTCTTTTCTACGACTTGAAGTTACTAATCAATATACTAACTACCTACTAAGTACTAACCTGTTTATTTCATCAGTTTTATTTGACACAGAAACACATACCAATCCAAACTAGGTAATTACCTATTTTGCTGTGATTTTTCTATAGAGTGTTGAGAATGTCGTATAATTGTGTTTATAAAGAAGTAAAGGTAGAGGTAAGAGTGTCTTTTAGTTGTATTGTAATCTCATGTCGTTGCGACTTATAAATTTAAATCGCTACAAATTCAGTGTTGAATAAGAATATCAAAAAAAAGAATCTTTAAAATCGGTTCAAAAAATGACGGAGATATCGGAGAATAGAACTTAGGTAGGTATATAAATAATGGAAATAAAGTACATACAGCCGAACATAGAACCACAGATTAAATATCTAATAGTTACTTTGTAAACAGAAATTCATCCGTGTTGAAGTTAGTTATGTAGGATGGGCGTCGAAGGATAATAGGTAATTGAAGTTTTAAATATAAGAAAGTTTAATGAGAAGAGATTTTACATTTGAAATTATTACAATAAAAATAAAATTAAAATAATGTTTAAGTGGTAAACGTGAATTCTTTCCATGATGGAGGTGATGTGTCGGACGCATTTCCACGGACGGCCCACCCGCAGCGTGCGATCATCGCGCGTATGCAAAATCT
>DWAV01002521.1:0-11039 GCA_018231305.1 Noctuana lactifera | reverse complement strand
TTGTTTTAGCATCCACAGATATTTTATCGATAAAATGGAGTCACTTACAACTTGTTTTAGCATCCACAGATATTTTATCGATAAAATGGAGTCACTTACAACTTGTTTTAGCATCCACAGATATTTTACTTCGGGATGCAACATCGTAGGGATCGTAAAAAACATTTTACAAATTTAATATTCGGAATCACTTATTAGTTAATCACATTTAGGTACTAGTCAAAAAGGCGAAAAGCAAAAATAAATAAAATAAGAAAATGTGGCACTCGCTTAAAAATGTGTATAGTTCAATTTTGTTTTCTTTCTTAATCAAAATATACTCGTATAATCACATAATACAGTACGTACCTTTGTCTGTGGATGTATCAAGCTGACGCCGTGCTTGTTGATGGCTATGAGCAGAAGTTCAGGATAGTTGGGCTCAGTGGTCTGCTTGACCTCGAAGAAGGCAGAGCCGAAGGTGGGCCAGCGGTAGATGACCTTTAGAAAGGTTATCTTGGCGTCCTCGGGCGTCATACCGGCGTCCTGGTTGTAGGACGCTACGATGGCGCGCTTCCAGTCAGCAGAGCTTTGCAGCTTTATCAGATCCGCTGGTATTAGCTCTCGTAGCATTTGTCTGGAGGTAACAGAGAAATGGTGGATCATGATTATTTTGGTCGATCGCGGGATATTGTTACCTTTCAGTAAGTCGTATAGTTATATTTTTTGGTTATTACAGTTCTATCTCATCAGAAGAGTCTCGAAAATAAAGAAAATTTACACTTTTATCTCATATCAGAGTTTAGAGAATAATATATGATGATACGATATAATAGAGATTTTGTAGATACAAATCGGAATTATAAAATTTTGCTGCTCTATTCTTAGTACCCACTCCGTGATTTAAATTATATAATTACAGAACTTCTTAAAATACATAGTTAGATAAGTAAAAGCAACAAACGGTATAGCCTGCAGCTCCTGCTTGTTGTCGCCGAAGCGCGCGCGGTAGGCGAGCGCGGCGAGGCGTGCTGCTTCCTCGCGGCCGCAGCGGTGGTAGCCGCGCAACAGCTTCGGCAGCTCCTGGTGGAAGTGGAAGATCACGTCCGCCGCCCGGTCCTTGCCCGGGACCGTGTTCGTCCACAACTTTTTCATGAAGAATACCTGATCGTAAGGTTACACAAGACTCCGTTAGGTTTGCCTTGATCAAACTTTTTTGTGGTAGTTTTTTTGATTGGAAGATGTAGCAAAAGTTCATTTTTAATTATTTGCGTAATCTATAGATATATTGAAATTCTGACAATATCTATTTGCGGGTAGGTACGTACCGATTCGTTGCCTACTATGTATATTCCTGAGGACTAAGAAAGTCAACTTATTTTTAAAGTATGTACAATAATTTATCTATAATAGTAAATACAACCTACCTCTACACTTCGAACTTAATAATTCGAATATAAATGAAATTAATTATTTTCAAAATAAAATATATTTTTTTTGTATATCTACCTAAATACGTATACATTGTCAACTGTAATTTCTGGAAGGTTACCTAGATAGGTAATAAATAATCATCATCATCATCATTAGCTACTAAAATATTTACGTTCACGATTTCTTATGCGCAAAAAGCAATAAATATTTCGCCACCTGCATTTTAAATTGTCAGATAACACTAAACTTACTTTAAAAACAACTATTTATGATACTCCAATAATAACATAATTATCCCGATAATTATGAGGTTTATCATTAAACCAAAGCGTAATTAGTATTTGATAAATGTAATTTATGTATAAGTAATCTGTATTAGTTGATATTAAATAACATTATCAATATGACTGACCTGATAAGTGAATTGAGGTGTGATGCCATCTCGGGTAGGCCGCGCTTTCTTAATCCAATCAGTAAGGTGACGTACAAAATCAAAGAAGAAGTCTCCCTCGGGCACAGATATAACTTTGTCAGCTATCTTAACGAATAAACTAAAACCTTCACTAGATCTGAGATTCAGTCTCTGTGCTATATTTTGACAGAAGTCTTTTGCTCTCGTCGATGAGTCCACCTCAAACGCTTCATCCGTATCATCGGGGAAATAAACTTTGTGGAAAATCTGCGTTGTCTTGTGCTGGATGGCCTCCACTTCCACCTGATGGGGCGGATACTTTCGTTGGCCGTTTCGTAAAGTCTTTTGAAGTCTTTGGAGTGAGTCTTGAGCAATTGGATATCTTCTAGTTCTAAGGAATAAAGTTAACTCTCTAAGAAGCCCCTGACTGCAGGCGAACAGTCCAGTGGCCAGCCACATCAACTCCCAACCTCTCTCTTCTGACATCCTATTTCTATTATCAGTCAGCTGCTTCATTACTTGGCAGTATATTTCATCTCTTAATATTTCGTGTTTTAATGGACCATCGAAAATATGATCCGTATATTCGTTACCTATTCGCGGACGTTTGGAAGGTAAATCACCCATATACTTAAGGATAGCTGTAAACGCGAAGCAGGCTTCTTCTGCCAACTCTTCTTTGGCTTGAAGTTTCTTTAACAATGGCTGTTTAATAGGCTCTCTGGAGTGCCGCCAGAGTTCTTCAGTGCCTCCCCTTTTAGCTGTAGATAACGTTAATGCTTTCGATACTGTCCGTTTTGGTGGCAACCTGAAGTGGTCCATCGCGTATTCCAATAAGTTATGTGGTTTGTCTTTTGGCTCTGTGCCGTTAAACGTACTCGTAGGGGGTCGCCGGCCATGTTGGGCGCCCTCCTGACAAAATAAGGCTAATATGTCGGGTGGTGGCTTAGTCAATGCTGGCAACACATACACGGTTTCAGCGGGGAAGTCGCCTCTTTCAACAGTTCTTTCGCAACGCCCAATGCACCAGCCATTATTTAACACAGATTCACCAGTACTATCTTCTTCTAAAATAATCAGATCTCCCTTTTGGAATGTTAAAAAACTCGACCCTTCACCCGGTGCCTTATAGTCTTGTAACGCAATAACGAACTTGGACCGTTTTTTCAACCCTTCCAAGAAATAAACTACTAGATCTCGTATATCTTCAGCATTTGGGCTCTGGAACGTAAACTCTTCACCACGAACGGTTGACAAGCTGAATGTCTGAGTGAACACTTTATTAGTTTTTTGACTCGCAACCGTAGTGATTTCGGGAAATGATAATTCCAAAAGCACTTGTTCCTGGTCATCAACAACATAAACACCAGTCCAATTGACAGCGATTATCACATCATTTTTAGGCAAATTTGGCCCAGAATTTCTGTACGCTTCATAAAACCGAGAGAATAAAAGAGGCCACTTGAATTTTGCGTAACTCACTACATCTTCTTTAACTCGATATGCAGGAACTTTTTCTTTAACGTAATAACTCTTTTTATAAGCTTGCACAACAAGACCACCCCATCGATCTACTGCTTTTTCCACACCAGTCAAACAGTAATCTGGTATATAATTAGGAAGCAATGTGTAGAGACGTTCTGTATTCATATCTTGTCCATACTCTATGTAATATTGCTGAGCAGCAATCATAGCCAAGTCTTCTTCTTTATCACACCTGTATTCACCAAACTTCACGCCTCTGACTACTTGTTGGTATATAAGATTCGTTGCGACTTGATCTTCAGTCGGATCGTGCCAAGGAGCAAATATTTCTTTCCTAAAAAATAATCTCCACGGTGCATTCCTTTCCTGTGCTCCTTGTTCTTTGGCGTATTGCTCGCATTGCGATATAGCATCCATAACGTGATCGCCGCCACTACCGAGGGAACTAACTTTATCAAATAAAGCTATGTACAGAGAAAAACCGAACTGATCACGTAAACCAATTTTGTCCGATAACTGATTACACAGTTCTCTTGCAGTCGTTGCCGAATCTGCCAATAGAGTTTTTGTATTTCCATCCATAAAAGTAATGGGTAACATTATAGGCTTTTTCGATTTTGTCGCTTGAAGCTCTAGCCAAGACGGTGGTTGATTTCTTGTGCCATTATTAAATGTTCTCTTAAGACGATCTTCACAGTAAGGCGCATAACCGGGAGGGCCTTCCCTAATAAAGGCCCGGAGGTAATTTACAAATTTTTCACTTGGAGCAAAGCATCCGACGCACAGTGAAAGTAAAATCCATCCTCTAGCGTGGGAAGATTTGGATGGATTGTTTGTCAGCTGTTTGCAGATTTGGCAATAAATTTCGTCTCGTAATTCGGCACGAAGAATCCCATGTCCTATAATGAAATGAAGTTTTTCTAAATTTGACGTTGGTCGCGACTCTAGCCATGATTGATAGCTATCAGCTGTGTATTCTTCGTCCTGAAAATTAAAAAAATACAAATGCATCTCATATAATATACGTGAAAAGATTTTGATTACAAAGCTGCAATACAATACGTACTTGAAGTTTTCTTCGGACGTCTTCACCGAGTTTGTTCTTTCTCTTTAACGTCAAAGAAACAAGTTTATGTCTGATTGACCTTGGCTTTTGTTTGTTTAGATACGCGTCTGGATCGACGCCCATCATTTGTGCTTCTTGGAACTCTTTGGACCTTATGAAATTTCTACCTAGTGTTGCTGTAACTTTCGACATAACAGATGTGTTGTCTCGGTCCATTGTATGGTATCGTGGTTCTGGAAGGTCCCCAGTGAAACGAAGAATTGTTATCCATAGTGCTTGCGCCGCCTAAAAAATAATACGAATTTATCAGTATGAATGATCAAAAAATGTTAAGCTCTCTGATTTATTTATCACTCGGTGCATTGCCATCTTATCAGAGGTTAATGTTTATTAATTATGTGACGTGAATATTTATTGACAAAAAATACTGTTTGTTTGTTTTTAAACTAGTTTTTTAGTCACTTACCAATTGATCTCCTTGTGTATGTAAAGGTAAGAGTGGATGTTTCAGAGGTTTTCGTGAATATTGATGTGTAACATTCCCTTGGAAATATGTCGCGGCAAATTTCTGGAACTTAAATTCTGACAGATCTTCTTCGTCCTCCGAAGTTGTTTGCATTGGGGTTACCATCTGGAATTCATTGACACTTTAGTAATTTACGATATTATGTACCTACTTGCAAGTACAAATTAACTATTTATTTATATCAAAAGCTCAATTTTTAATAGGAGAAAAGTCTATTTCATGGGAATAAAATATTTCTCACCTCTTGTTGATCTGCTCTTTGTTGTGGAAGATCACTGAACATGGATGTGTCTTTAGGAGCAGGCGCTTCACTGCTGGAGTCTGGTAGGAAGTCGAACATGGCTTCAACTAGTTTGCTGTCATCCACCGGTTCGTCTTGTTTACGAGCTGCCTCCTGCAGCAGGGTCCTCTTGGCTTCTAGTTGCCGCTTCTCCTCGAGGGCCAGTTCAGCGTCGCGCCTTTCCAATTCATACATGCGCTCCTAGTACAATATAAATTAACGGTTCTTTTAATTTATTTAATTCACTGACATTTTCAAGTTTCTAATTAAATTTTGCTATTAATCAACGTTTCATGGGTGAAATATTTAATGGTACGTAACACGACAATGTTTTTGTTTTAATTTTTCTACTGATCATTCGAGCAAGCAATAAATCAATCCGTTCATTTGGTGCCGCTCGGGCGCGCTATCGTTACTGACTGAATTGAATCAAATATGTTTGTTATAATTTGTCTTTGATACATACCATACGTGCACACGATCTGTTTTCATTATTTTGTTTCAATACAATATGTTTTTTAATACAAGAAAAATGTGATTGACACGACTTGTGACTTTTTATAAATATAGCTACAGACATATCTATCGCTCGATAATATTTGGTATTCTCTCCTATTAATGTAAGCAAATAGCCGACGTACGAATAAGCAAGTATATTGATTTCCATCTTTAGAATAATGTATTGATTTTTGAAGCATAAATTACGTTTAAAGATAGGCAAAATTGCACTACCAATAATAAGTAGCTAAATACCGTTTACAACTTTAAACGTGAAAGGAAAAGTTGACATGCAATGGATATGCATTAGTAAGTAGGGAAAGTTAACAGGTAGAATAGTAATCATTACACGAGATGTACTAGACTAGTTTTCCTATTACCAGTTACGGTCAACGTTAAGGTATACTAACATTACGTATTGCGACGGCAAAATTACTATTTACACAGTTGTACCACATTTTCACTTAAACTTGGAACTCTCAGTTTATATAAATAGTTTTTATAATGTGAATAACGCGGGCGATTATGTCAAGTGTTAAACTTAGTATGAATTCAGTTTGGTTCAGGTTACACTGGTGCAACTGGACTGGACATTATCCAATTCTAGGTAACGTGCACCCGTTCACGTTGCATAAAGTCTGCTCCTTTTTGCTTGATTGATTTCATTAATACCTACCAGTGATTTAATTCGTGGGCGCAATATCCGATAAACTGTTTACCTAACATGTGCTTCTTAATATGAAAATACTTAATATTCTTTTAAATATTTTGTTGATTATTTAATTTTAATATTAACAAAGTCGAATGTTATATAACTTGCATGTCCTACAAAAAGGTTATAAATTGAGTTTTTTCTGTCTATATTTTTCGTACGTGACAAAGCTTCACCGAGACCGTTATATTTAAAATTACCCCTTACCAATAAGGTTCCTTTTTAAACACTATATTATTATTTATCTCCCATCGCAACCTCATTTTTCTAATTACCTTCAAACAATCCGGCGTAAACGCCGAATATTTCGTCCTGAATTTTCTACACAAAAGCATTTAACACGAGAACACGGCCAAATCATGACTCTTGGTTCTTGACTGTCGCTCCCTAAATTGATAATCAAATGGTTAGATTATCTGAAAAGATATACGTTCGGCCGCTTTTTGGCTTTTTAATTATCACAATATTCAACAGTGTTTGCATAATCTCTATTGATATCGAATAAAGATATCGTAAATGACATTTATTGATTTATTTTAACAATTATTTATTATTTAGGTATGCAACAGATATTGTGTGTCAGAGATACCCCTTATTACAATACATTAAAGACGAAGTGTTTCCAAAATTATTATTTTCTACAATTTAAGAGAACATGGTTATTAAGAACAATTTAAAAGTCAAAGTTATAGGTATAAAGTCTTTGCTATTTTCCATAGAAGATACTTCAGGGGTTGTCTGATATTAATTTAGTCATTAATAAGTCATGATCGACGACAAAATACCGGATTTCTTGAATTCCTCATTCAACAATCTTGGTTTAAAACTAAGCTTGTCGGTTTGCATTTTTGCCTAAAAAAACCACAGGGCACCGTTTTGAATCCATGTTATGATTCTAACTATATTACTTAAGGCTTATGCAAAACTTTACACAAGCCACTTTTGAGTTAAGTGGTTGTTAGAAACTTAGGTCTAACTTAACAAAAACTTTCGAAAGCTTGTATACAAACTTGGAATTGAACCTTCTCTCTCAGTCTTTCAAGTTCTCCTTGCATAAACTAAAGTTTACCATAAGTTCATAGTTATCAACATCACAGAGGATCAAGCAGTTATCATACTATAATTTAATGAATAATATAATATTTTAAAGAAGTAAAGAAATGAATATATATAACTGGTAAAATATTATGATGTAGGTTAACTTAGATACTTTCGTAAGTACCTTGGCCTTAACTAAACGATGACGCCATATTAAGTACAACAGGCGAATAGCATGTTTGTCACGAAATAATTTCCTTTTTATTCAATCTTCTTTAAGTAGGTCTTTGACTGATAGTAAACTTAAAACGCAGTGTAATTATTGACAAAATATATTAATAATGCATTTTAGCAAATGTCATCGGTCCTTGTAGCTAAAAGACGGGAAGCCAAGTCAGCACTTACCCTATAATGGTGTTCGGCGATCTCCTTTGCCCGCTCGTTGCCCTGGTGTTGCAGGCGCTGCTCCTCTTGTCGGCGCAGACGCAGGGCCTCGCTGTGCGCGCGCGCCTCTGCACGCATCCGTTTCGCGCGCCGCGATGCGATCAGCCGCCGCACGTGGCTCTGAATCTTCACGATCGCCCACATCTTGTGTCCGTATGATCTCCGCACTAAATATCCGCGGGCTGCAGCCTGCAACAGTTATGCAAACCGTGCTTACTCAACAAAAATCTTTCCTAACTAAACCTCACTATATTCGGTGTATTCCCGTTGTCCCTATTAGCCATAATATATAATTTACAGCTTTTGGTATACAAAAATATACATAAATAAGGGCTTCGCATCGCGCTACTATATATTTCATAATTTAGTTATGTTATGGTATTGTAGCATATATATATATATATATAGCTACATATTTATTTTGAAATAAGTTAATACACAATTATGCCACGTACTTGTAATGAAACAATATGTCCTCGTAGGTGCCTAAAGCGGTGAGCCAGCACCCGCGCCCGGATCAACGCCTGCAACCTCGCGTAGCCCACCTTCATCTTGTTATATCGTAACCTTTGCAGCTTTCCTCGCCAGTGTCGTTGGATGAGCACTGCCGCTGCTCTCATCTTCAAGTACCTTCTACGATACACCCACCCTCGAATAGACCGCTGTAGTATTAATATCTTCCTTGTCAGCACTCTGTCTCTCTCCTGCTCTAGGAACAAGTCGTGAGCATCCTTCAGAAACACTTTGGTATGACCTAGCTGGTAATCAGATTTGCCTAAGACTGTCGCACATATTTTCGCTGTAGCACCTCGACAATCTGCCTTGTGGGCCGGGGGAACGCCGGATATTAAAAACCTATATCGTTCTACGAATTCTTTGAAGCTGTGTCTGATCGGATATCCGGCCCTTCTGATTCTTATGGTCTCCATCATGCCAGAGTATCTAAGCTGTCGACAGCAGAGCCCGCGATCGAACATCATTGGCTTCTTAAATTCATTTGGTTTAATACATCGAATAAAGAATGGCTGACATGTTCCCAGTGTTCTCATGAGTAAATCTAATGACTTCTTGAACTGTGTTGAGAGTGTTGGGGCACGTTTGCGAGTTTCCGATCCCATAATTATGTCATCTTGGAAAATATGTTGTAAGAATTTGTTCGTTGATATGTGTATTAACTGTAGCAAGTCGGCGCTAAATGTGTCCCGATTTTTTTCGAGGAATCCCCGAGTATCATAAAACACAATTCCAGCAAAGTGATTTAATCCAAAACTAGTATTAATATCTGACTTTGGTTTGAGGTAGTTTCTATGAAGACCATGAGTTTTGTGCAACTTCGCTAACATAGTTTGATCTGTACCTTTAGGAAATTTCGATTCTTCATCTATTAAGGCCATAATGTTCAATTGCTTTAGCGCGATTAGATCTAAAGCATCCTGATTGTCTACGAATTCAATATGTTGCCAATTTATGCCTTCATGGTTGTACTCTTCCTGTTCTAATTTGAAAATATGCCTTACAAAAAACTGTTGTAGATTTTCATTAGCAAAATTAATACAGAACTGTTCAAAGCTGTTCTGATCGAAATTTTCAAAACCAAATATATCGAGTACGCCAATGGCTGTTCTCATCGTTGACTTTGGTCTATAAATCGCAGCATTAATCTTCCTAACTATTGTAACGAATAGCCGACCATAAATACCTTTGACGAAAGCATCTCTTATATCAACTGACTGAGTTTTGCTGAGCGTCGACACTACAGTTTCGCCGTGTGCAAACAATGTTTTCCTTGTTAACGCATCTATAAGAGACTGCGTTGGGACACCTAACAAAGTTGCTACCCTTCGTACATTAGCTTGTTCTGTGATTTCTGTAGCGTCTAAGTTATCGACAACAGTTGCTTCATATTTAATGTTTCCACAGTGTAGAACAGCAGCTAGTAATTTAAGTATTTCCCAAATTTCTGGTTCCGTGAACAGGAGGACTTTCATGGCCGATCGAATATCCGCAAACTCAGCGGCATCATCCCGGCCTTCACATGTCAAACTACCACCCTGGAAAATAATACATTACGTTTAATACACATATTCTATCCAACATGTCAGTACAAATTAAATCTTAATCTTACCCCAGATAAATATCGATATTCTGACGGGTCTCCCAATTCTAATTTTTTCTTTTCATCTTTGGACAATCCAGCTAACAAACAGTAAAACACGTGGTAGTTTCTTTCCTCTGCACCCTGTGAGACTATTCTAGACTTTTCTAATAAATACTGTTCAATTTTAGCGCCTTCAATGACTCCGCTGCTATTAAAATGAATATCAATGTATTTGCCAAATCGTGAAGAGTTATCATTTCTGACCGTCTTTGCATTACCAAATGCTTCAAGAATTGGATTTGCTTCTAGGATCTGAAATTAAAAATACAATAAGTTAATTATATTGTAAACTTTGTAACAAATGATTAATTAAGCAAATATGCCTTATACATGTACCTGTTGTTCAATCCACGAATGTTTTCCACTAATAGCCGCTAGGTACTGCAAAATCAGCTTTGTAGACTCTGTTTTCCCCGCCCCTGATTCACCACTGATGACAATACATTGATCTTGTCCATACCGGCGCATGTGTGCGTACGCATTGTCTCCTATAGCAAATATGTGAGGAGGTAATTCACCAATTTTACGCTCTTTGTATAGTTTTATTTGGTCTGCGGTATAGATCGGTAAAATTTGGTATGGATTTACCGCCACCAATATTGAACCCGTATAAGTCTGTAAGTAAAAGATACAATTTAAATAAAGTGCAAAGATTTGAATATTTTGTTTAGCTTAGATTTAACATCAATTAATGCGGAATATACCTATGTTATGATTACAATGCTGAGTTGGATTGCAATTGCAATGCATTCCAACGCCATAATTCATACAAAAATATGAAATGGTTTGCATACGAGTAAATACCTAAAAAACCAGTATATTGTACTGAATAAATTTTATTTAAGATCTTTGCGTGTATTACTGACAAAAATTTGTCTACGACATTTTTTTAAAATTACTCGCATAGGTTCAAAGTTTCCAAGTAATGTGGCCAAAATGATAACTTACATAGATGAGATTCTCATTGTACCGAATGAGGAGATTCCTCAAGATGCCCGCCTCATGGA
>DWAV01002520.1:0-11042 GCA_018231305.1 Noctuana lactifera | reverse complement strand
ATTTATTAACACAAATAAAAATATAATATGTATTACGATTTTGTTTTTTTTATTAATTTTAAGGCGATACGAAGTTTGCCGGGTCAGCTAGTATATATATATACTTCTAACGTTTAAAGGTTTATGTTACTCTTTTTAAGTTACATACTTAGGCATTTATTTTTTATATCGCACAGAGATGAATGCCCAGCAGAGATTAGTAATCTATGGTAGTGGAGAGCTCGACGAACGCGGTCGGTATCAACCTATTGCCATACTTGCAACATTTGATTATCTTGGGAATGGCGTTGTTTTTGATCATACTGGAAAAATTCGGTATTTTTGTTTTTTTTTAATTAGAATTTATTTGTCTGTTAAAATATATTAAAAGTTTTTTTTTATATTAACAGGCTGAAGTATAATCAAACTGAAGGGGTAGTCTTGGATCGAAACATTGGCCCTGTATCACACTGGAAATGGCACACTTTAAATGATCCTCCAGTACTGCAGCAAGTTATGATTGATACGCAAATGGCTCACAAAGATCCAGACATTCTGAAACTAGGTGGACCTGGAGACGATAAAGTAAGACCAGATAACGAGGAAATGCTTGCTATTGAGTTTGATAACTTTATAAAAGAAAAAAGTAAGAAATTGTCACAGAAATTCAAACCATTTCAAATCAAAACGAAAGCATTGAAAATAAATGAACAGTTTTCCTTAAGAGTTCTGGATCAAGCAAACATATATTTAATATTTAGAGACGGTACTACAAATATAAAAATGAATATTGGAATGGTTTTAGATCACCAAGAAATTGTTGATACTGACATTGCTGAAGTAGGTGAAGTGTCTAATAGCTTGGAACGTTTTCCTGCGCGTACTGACAGTCTTGCAGGCCTTCAGCGTAGCGTTGCTTATGCACAACGAGTTGAAAGATTGCGTGTGGAGCGGGAACGTCGCCTACGTCATCCAGAACCATGTTCCAGTGCAGATCAACTTGTTGCGGCATCGTCGCGACCGTTGAAGCCACAATTAAAAACTGTGCCCTCTAGTTCTAACACTAAACAAGCTAATGATATATGTTATTGTAAATGTAGGAAACCATCAGCACAAAATATGTATTACGATACTCGTCTTGTATAATAAATCTTTAAAAAATGCAATGTTCTCTCTGTGTCACTAGCTTTATGGTGTATATTTGGTACCCTACATCGTTTCTTCACCATTCATAATAATTATATTATTGTTTTTAACCGACTTCAAAACAGGAGGGGTGTTCTCAATTCGACAGTATAGGTAGGTTTCGTCGTTTCTAATAAAATTTTTTGGAAAGGAGATATTTTAAGACTTGTCCCATGATGAGGAAACCAAGATCTGATAGTGGCATCTTAAGGAAATCGAAAATTGTGAGGCGACTAGTGCAATTTCATCACCGACCATACCAGGATGCAGGATTATAATTGTCTTTGGTGACCTCCAGGGTGTGCTGAAAATGACCAACAGAATTCCATAGTTGACGGTCGTAATCAAATTGTGATTGAAGAATATTCTTAGGAACATTAGGTATTTGGCAATTATAGGCTAGACCATGGTCTATCATGGTCCATGCTGCTACATAATGATCTTGTCTAAAACTAAAAACAGTAAAATAAAATTATTTTAAGTGAAAATTAAAACCGACTTCAAACTAACAAAAAGGAACAATTCAACAATTTATTTTAGAGTTTGTGCTCTATGCATACGTTATGTAGGTAGGGTTTTTTATATGTCAACATGTCAATTGTCATGTCACTTTTGTCAAAGTATCTCTACTTAGTCTGTGGTCAGAGATGCCAGTGTCAGGTGTCTGCCATTTCATTGTCCAATTTGTCAAATGTCAATTTACTTAGGTACTGTGACTGTGACTTGTCAGATTTGTGTGTGTATTTCTGTTTTATTAATTTTATACGTATTAGATCATTTTGATTTCGATAATTAATGAAGGGCGTTACTTTAGTACAGCTTTTGAAGTAAAAAAGGATTATGTTACACTTTAATAGTTTGAATAAAGTAGAGCCTTAAGCTTAATCCGAATAATGGTAAGATTGTTTCCAACTTCGTTAGAACCTTTTTGATAACTAGAAAATAAATTTAAAACAACATAAATCTTTACTTGTAGAGTTATCAAGACGAATATGTGGGTTCTTTCCCTAAAGATTTTAGTTATGGGCCCTTTGAACAAAACGGGGACGGCGACAATACTTCGTTACAGGAAGACCATAAACCTCGAATTCTTTTAATGGGCTTGAGAAGGTAAAAAATGCTGAGTTCGACTGATGTAGTGATGTTGGGAAATAGTGTTGTTTACTACAAATTTTTTTTCTAGGTCGGGAAAGTCGTCCATTCAAAAGGTTGTTTTCCACAAGATGTCACCAAATGAAACACTGTTTTTAGAATCTACAAACAAGATAGTAAAGGATGATATAAACAATAGTAGTTTTGTACAATTTCAAATTTGGGATTTCCCTGGACAAATAGATTTTTTTGATCCTTCATTCGACTCTGACACTATTTTTGGTGGATGTGGTGCTCTGGTTTTTGTTATTGATGCTCAGGTATGTACATTTTTTAAGTTATTTGATTCTATTTAATTTGTTGGGTCACATTGGTCATACCACCTTGATTAGGAGTAGCAGTGACCTTGGGGGAAGAAGTGGAGCTAAGGTGGAAGCCTATATAATTTTTTTTGCTAGAGAAGAATTGTATACTTTTGATGGATTAATATAGACTATTTCATTACATATTATTTTCAACTCTTTTGTTGCATAGAGGTAAGGGTTTCAAAATCAAAACTTCTTTTAGTTTTACTTTTTAGGAACTTCATAAAAAAACATAAAAAGAATGTTATAATTATGATAATAATATAAATAGCGTTAACTGATCCATCATTTTTAAATCAATTGTAATTACAAATCATTCCTATAATTAATAATAAAATATAATATTCCTTAATCTTGAGACGGCAAGGCCGACTTCCTCCTTTAAACACACATGCAAACATTGCCATCTGATGTTCCATCATACAAAGACTACCCTAAAATATGAACCAATAATTTTATAAAATACTCTTATTTTTTATCCATATTTTATTAATGATAATTTTTTATAAAAATTATTGGTAAAATGAAATCTATTAAAACCTGTTTTTAGGATGACTACCAGGACGCTTTAGATAAGCTGCACCTTACAGTCACAAAGGCATACCGAGTTAACAGTAACATAAAATTTGAAGTATTTATCCACAAAGTAAGTATCTATGTAAATAAAACTATAAATTTAGTAACACTAACTGTATCTATACTGACCTTATAGATCATAATGACCTCACAGTGTTAACTTTGTTACAGTATAAGTACTTACTATACTATCAATTATGTATTATTGATGTTGAGTTTGTTTTTCATTAGTCACCATTAGTGCATTTAACAGTTTTTTGTAAATAATAAATTTAAGAATTTGTCTAAAAGTAATAATATTTGGTCATTTCCAGTGTGAACAAAGTTCAATTTCTTTTTATTTCTTCAATACCCAGTAGGTCAGTATTCTATGTACATGTATTTACTTATTGATTGGTGAAGAATTAATTCATAATGGAAATAGTCATGTAATACATAAAATTATCCCTTACCAGGTTGATGGCCTAAATGACGACTATAAAATGGAGTCTCAAAGGGATATCCATCATCGTGCAACAGATGACTTGGCTGAAGCAAGTTTGGAACAAGTTCACTTGTCTTTTCATCTCACCTCTATATATGATCACTCTATCTTTGAAGCATTCAGCAAAGTTGTACAGAAGTTGATACCGCAACTTCCTACTTTAGAAAACCTTTTGAACATTCTTATTTCTGTAAGTAAAGCTTAGCTATATATCAACTTTATGTAATGCAAATTTCTTTGTGGTAGACATAAGACCGCAGACAGTTTCAGTCATGAAACAATCCTTGATCAGTACCGCTTATATAGTGATAGAGATAACAAAAATGTGTGAATTTGCTGATAATAATACTTATAACAACCCACAATGCTTAATTCATTTGGTTTGGGCAACTTTGGTACAATTCGTACAATACCAAGTCAATTTAATAAAATCAATTTTCTAAGAGAGTTTCTAAGAAATGTTACAGTCTACTTATTATAATAATATTAATTCTTATTACGTATTACACTCAATTCCCCTATTCCCCTATGTCTTAATGTATCTCAAAAACAATGTGAATGTTTTTTGCTAATCAATTAATTATGCCAATGTCTTTCAGAATTCAGGGATAGAAAAAGCATTTCTGTTTGATGTAGTGTCCAAAATCTATATAGCAACTGACAGCTCACCAGTTGATATGCAGAGTTATGAATTATGCTGTGATATGATCGATGTTGTTATTGATATTTCGTGTATATATGGGTATGTTGATTTGTATGCATGACTTTAGTAGTTAGTTGTGTATTTTGAAGAGAGTATTACAGGGGTGACTAAAATAGTTAGATAATATATTAGAAGTGTTATAAGATATATATGTATTCTACAATTCTATGGTTTTTATGGTTAAAACAGTAAAATTGTGACACTCTAGCAATCTCTTCCTATGCAGATTTTAACATTTGAATAAATACTCAAATGATTCTTAAAATTATAACGTAAGGTGGAACCTGTAAGCTAGATTCATTTATTACAGCCCATAAAATTACTTAGCCCATACATTAGCGTGAAGTTTATTAACTTATCATTTTAATATAGTAGGTACCTACTGCTAATCATGACATTTATGACTTCATAAATCATTGCTTATTTTTGTACTTAAATACAATTAGTAATTGGAGATTGATAATTTTTCTTGTACAAATGAGTTTTATTTATTAATTTTTAGATTTTATATTTGAATATTTTCGCGTGTTTCAGTATGGTGGACGAGAGTCAGTTGAACACATTTAACAGTCAGAGCTCAAGTCTTATAAAGTTAAACAATGGCACTGTGTTATACTTACGGGAAGTAAACAAATTCCTTGCGCTTGTCTGTATTCTACGCGAAGAAAATTTCCAAAAACAAGGTCAGCGCCCTTATAAGCTCTATACTTATAGCACTGCATTTATTCAATCAAATTTACATATCTTTGGGTGTTAAGTTGGTGAGACCACACTGGTGAAATTATTCTAAACCTTTCTCTAATAGCAAGGTCTTCAATTAAACTTAAAAAGTCGCGGCAAGTCCAGCCAAATTTATTGCTGGCCACGCCGACTCTTTAGGCCATGTTCAAACTTAAGTTTGGGTTTGTAAAACGCTACTTAAGGTATGTTTCAAAAACTCAAATTGATTTGATTTGAGAAAAGTCTTAACATACGTGTTATATCTAATAAATATTTTGGGTAACCTTTAAGAAACAGGTGTTAAATGTATTTGTTTGTTTCAGGTATAATTGATTATAATTTCCTTTGCTTCCGTGATGCCATAACACAAGTATTCGAATTGCGCAACAAATGCCAAGGCAACGCCGCAGCGCTCCGATCTCGACCGGAACCAGAGTTGACAAATGGCGCAGCAGAATCTGTCGAGACGACCACAGACACCACGCCTACTGTACCCTAGCACAATATAATATTCAAATTATCTACACTTCTATTCTTAAGAACTTGCCTATCGAATCATTAACCTGTAAGAAATAATATCATTTAATAGTTTTTTATACTTTATTCATGAGCGATACAACAAGCGAATTCTTAAAACTCAGTTTTAGAATTGCATCACAGTGGAAAAAAAATATTTTTGAACTATTGGTAGGTACTACAAAAGTTTAATATATTTAAACAGCAATAATAACATCGCTTAGCCTGTGATGATTACAAGTTTATTCCAAAAAATATACTTTATATAGATATTGTAATAAAGAGAATTATTTTTATTGGCTGTTATGTTTTATTTAGAAATACCATAGAAATTATTATATTATCTTAGTCCTGAACATCTGAATGACAAATCAATTTATGAGGACCTAGGAGTTATATTCTGGAAAACTCGTTATCTCCGTATTTTTAGTATTAGGAACTTTGCCTAGATGGCGCTAACCGTGTTCCTCCTGAATAACGCTGTCGTCTATTTAGTGTTCGTAGTACTTTAATTAGAACCACTTTCTAACGTTCGACTGGGCTCACATTTGGTAGACTTGTGTATTGCGTCAGTTTAGAATAGAACAAAAACTTTGCAAATTATGCATAACAAAAACAAGTATACGCTGAACGAGACAAAAAACATTTAGCTTCTCTTTCTGTCCTATAAAAATATCAATTTCCATTGCATTTTTGCAAATAGTGATGGTTATGTAGGTCATCTACGTACATTCTTTATCTATAGTATGTGTCTATGCCGTAGAATATTCTATCTATGGTACCTGACTCATTGCAATCAAATCGATTCATCAATTTTTTGTTGTTGTCAATTCATCAATTGTCAAGCAGTTGTCAAATGTAATTTTATTAGTACTTCATTGTTTGCTGGTTTGTTGTGATTTTCAAAAAATAATTTATGAAAGTTAACTTATTTGTAAACATTTATTAATATTATTGATTTTAGGCGTGTTAATCTATTGCTAAACATTTGTGCCCAAGAAACATTTACGTAAGTAAAAATAAATTCTTTTATTCAAAAAAAGATTTTGGTTTCTTTATTAAATTACTTTTCTAATAAACTAATAGTACTTTGAATACTATTCTATTTAATATTAAAAACAGATACACATTATTATCACAACACAAATATACATTTAGTTCACTTAAACGAAACTTTAGTAGGACAAAGAAAGATTTCTTATTTACAAAGTGCCTGTGCCTTCGTACAAGCTAAGACGCTCGTCTTTACTTAAAAGTAACTTAAAACCCTTTTATTAAACTGTACATATATCGCGTATTTATTTTCAGGTTAATTTTACTCTTGTTACTGTCAGTTGGTCAAAAGATAGGTATTTTTACTTACTGTATGTAGATACATAAATTATAAATATTTTTTTTATTGCCATTTATTTAAAAATGTACCTGTAAAATAACTTCTAACTTTAGTTGTGCATTGCAGTGCTTTGATATCTGTTTTCCTAAGTGTGTATTATGTACCATCAGGGGCTCTATCTATTTTGACTCTATCATTTTTGAAAAAATACAGTAACATCTGTTAAAATAGTGCCACACATTCACAGCCATACATTTGGATTTCATGAGTTGTAGGTGCCATAGATCTATATGAAGACCATTACTGACCACCTAGATTATTAATAAAAATCTCAATTCATCATTTTAACTTCTGCATAACAGAGAATTCAAATCAGGACTCTTTGATTGGTGTACCAGTATAACATGAGATAAATTTTACTTATATTTATACCTTCCCAAAGTTTTAATTATGTTTCAACTAGCGACCTGCCCCAGCTTTGCACGGGTGCAATGCTGATACTAAATATACTACAGAAAAACTGTGAATGTTTGTACATATAAACCTTCCTCTTCAATCACTCTATCTATTAAAAAAACCTACATCAAAATCCATTGTGTAGTTCTAAAGATTTAAGCATACATAGGGATATAGGGACAGAGAAAGCGACTTTGTTTTATACTATGTAGTGATGGGATTAAATTAGTGAAAAAACAACTTTTCCATGATCACCTGTACCCATCACAATTATTACCTCTATATTCACCACATAATATAAAGGAAAGTCCTCCACTCTCCTCGCCTCGCCCCCTAGCTTAAATTGATATAAAATGCATATTTTGATGTAGTATTATAAATATTTTGATGTATTAAAAATTACTCGCATTATTATTAATATTATTATCGTCGCGTTATCTAAATTGCTAGTTTAAATGTTATCTCCTTAAAGAGACAAACAAGTTTTTTATAAATGCTTAATGTTAGAATTAAATAAATTGATGCAGAGTGATATTAAACACTTTATGAATAAGTAGAAAAAGTATTAGACGTATTTGTATGTACGTACGGTTGGTACTACGAACCTTAAACAGGTTTTTTTTACAAACTGTTATGGCATTAAAAAAAGCTTTTAAAGGGGTTTATTGAGATTAACTTGCAGCTTGCGTTTTAAAATGTTAGTAGGAAAGATAGGCCACGGACACAAGAACTGGAACTTGAACGAGCAGTCAATATGACAGTATGAATTGCGTTATGTAATTTTTTAAAAACATGTTTTTGTTTTTCCGCATGTGAACAATATAGGTATCAGAAGAATGCGAATTACTAGAAGGCCATCGCAACGATAACATTTTGTTTTCAAGCACGTACGCGTGTCGTTTTGTTGCGGATGCAAGAAGAGTTGTAGCATTTAATCAAATTGTACTAAGGTTGAAAGTGGATCGCGGCTTGACATTGGGTTTTGAACAGTGGCCTTGCGGATTTAAATAATACGCAACAGGCATATCGGCAAATAGTGCGCGGCGCCTTCGCCGTGACAGTGCTGTGTGCTCGTAAACACTACGTCACATGACACACCCATTACTAGACAAATAAGGCTTGTGGATGCATTTTTTCTATTTAGATCTCAGAAAATTCCATTGTAGTTAGGTATTATTGTACAATAAAAAATTTTAAAATAAGTTAATAACTAATTAGGTCCTTTCTTGTATTGTTGCACAACTAGGAAATACGAGTAGGCCTATTGTGACCTATTTTCTGTTTCTGCGTTCGTTGTCTATATTATGTTTTTAAGATTCAATACAGACAATACAGTGAATAATTTTTTTTAAAGTTTACTCCTTAAAAACGAAACAAAATATCTTATCGAGCCGTGCCCATGGCCGTGCTAATGTGTATGAAAATACATTTTGAAACAGCGTGGTTGGGATGATACTGATTAGAATTGCAGCCACAATGCAACCACATCGCTCTCTATCGCGAAGGCATGTTTTTGTCGGTACCACAATGTACAGTCAGCTATGGGACTAAGTTGCGGGCACAAGCAACCTTTTGGTTTTATATAATATCTTTAATTATTAACTAAGACATTCTCTTGCTTTGTATCGTTATCTAATACTTACGCTATACCCAAGTGCTGTAATGTCTTTTGGTTTTATTTTCTATTACATTCATCCTTTCTTAATTGACCTGTAGATTGTAAAATTGCTTTATTCATTTGAAAAACAGTAGGAGAAAGCAAAGATAAGACTTAATAGGTATTTTTAGTATTTCGCGGTATATGTGGGCCTTGATGCAAGGAATTCTTAATATAAGTATGTAGTAAAATTATTATTCATGAAATTAAAACCAATATCAATATAATCCACAAGAGTCGATATTGATTTTAGTGACGTTATCAGTAGGTACCTAGGTACATCCATAATGATCAATGTAGGTGTAGGATTTTAGTATAAAATATTTCTTTGTTAAGCCTAAGCTAATAGTGTCTCAAACTTTTATTTCTGTCCGAAAATGTTATTTATCATGAAAAATTAAAAGATCTAGAAGCGCCTAAGATCTTAATAGGCGCTTATCAATTCTGTTATTCAATTAAATTAAATTAAATTTGGGTTTAATTAAATAAAAAGAAAGTCCTTAACCTTTTTAATATCACCTTTTGTCTTCATTTTCTTTACAATAACACCACACGAAACTATTAAAGTAAGTAGGAAAAATCAAAAAATGACCCATGACCCCTAAATTAAATATTCATAAACACAACACGCTAAATCGCATCGTTTATATTGTTGGTAAATTGATAATTATCTACAAGTATGCTGACGCGTCTTAGTAGGTCACCCTTGAGGCGCTTTATAAGTTTTCAGGTCAGGTTTTGTGTACGTCTTATTGCGAGTAATGCGAGTGTACTTTCTTGAGCGCCGAAGACACTTTCGCAATATGATGGCGTGGTGCGACATCACGCCATCGCGCGATAAACACGTCCGCATCGTGCGTTCGCCGTCACCGCGGCCGGTTTGGTTTTCATTTTCTGCCTTGTGCTGAGCACATGGTTAAAATGCGTGACCGCTCGCTAGGTATATCGTGTGTATGTAGCTCATGTCTGTGAACTTCAACGTCACGCAGCAATCAGCCGGCGCTGTCGCACCCACTCCACCCGCCAGTCAGAATTCAGAAGCTAGTTGCCCGTCGGTACTGTCGGTAGTAGGTAGAAGCCAGTTTGCCAGTTGCCTGCTAGTGTTTTGGTAGACACGACGTTTGTTTACGTTTACGTCTTGTATACGACATCGTGCACGATATTGTACACAACGATAACTTGCAATCAATTCATTGTTGATAAGAGTGATCAGTTCAGCATTGTTTCGAGGAAAAATAATTATTGGTATGTTTTTTGTTTACTTTACGTCTCTTTGTTTTAAATGATAATTTGAAAAATGTGTATGGAATTGTTTTGTAATTTTAATGGAACGTAAAAAAATATTTGACACGCCGGTGATTATTGTTATGCCGTTAATAACATTTCACTTCTACAAAATTTCATATAAATTAAGATTCTATTACTATTATAGATGTTATTTCTATCTTAGCAAAGACATGTTTGTTTACCTCTAATGACCCCGTTTGTTTTCTGTATTGTTATTTAATCCGATGCTTAGGTAATTCTCCTGTAAGTTACCAAAACAAAAAAATTAAATAAATCATAAATTAGGTACCTACTTCAGTTTAATTATGGATTGTTTTGTTATTGTCTTATGCTTTGTTTGAACATACATAATATGTGACATTTATGTTATGAGTAGGTACCTATGACCGATCGATTTTACGATCCTTTGTACATAGTCGGTACTCGGTAGGTAGGTATTCGTAGATAAAAAAAACCACGAGAGTGTACTGTAATGCTATTTATAGACTGTATATAGGCACAGGAAAAGGAATAGGTAGGAATGTCCTGCACACCTGCTAGGAGTTACAGGTAGGTATTAGCATCTTACGTGTTGTCTGTATAAAAAAAATGCAGTTAATCATTGTAGGCGAATAATGAAAATGCCAAATGAAGTAACAATAAAAATAAAGTTTTATCGATTTATTAGCAGGACTTATTCTTTACTGATT
>DWAV01002519.1:0-11049 GCA_018231305.1 Noctuana lactifera | reverse complement strand
CACTCCTTTAAAATCAAATGAATAATTTACAGGTTATTAACAAATTGTGCAGTATACTGCAAGCTATAGCTTAAGCCTGAAAGTTTTCACAAGGTATCAAATTCATGTTTTTATGGTTCGTCTATTTTATTATTAAGTCTATTATTAGACACCCTTGTTATTTTCTTAGTGTTTTCCAATTATTTCTTAGTGAGTTTACATCAGTTTATTCGTTTGAGGTCTTGTTAGCATATTTTTATATGTTTTAACGGTGATCGGAGCGTCCTTTAAAAGAAGTTATGAAATAAATCTTAAATGTTATTATAGATAATGTACGTTATATGGATTTATAAAAAAAAACCTACATAGAGTTACGTTAACAGGTAGGTACTATTATTTATTCGGTGTAAGAGACGTAAGAGTTTTACATTTTTCTGTTATTGTCAGATTATAAGCTGAAATTATCGCATGATTCTGACAGCTGAGTAACTTGTGACAAATACAACATTCACCATGTTTAAAAAGAACCCCTGCTGATTCACGGGATTCTGTGGGAGTTATACAATAAAACATATATTATATAAATGTATGTTAAATCTATGTATTAGATGATTTCATTTAACTTCACTACGAATATTTTGTTTGTTATGTAATATGTGGTTTTCTTTCAAATCTTGGGTGTCAGCTTTTTTAAATATTCTTACTGAACTGACTGATCAACAAGTCACAATATGTTTTCTTTGGTCAATCGAGCTACAACCAAAGCTATTGTGAAAGGAAGCTTCAGATTAAATTCGAGATTAACTTTTCCTCGTTACCGTCAATTAGTTTTGATGGAATGGTAATGTCTTATAGCGATACCTATACTATAAAAACTGGCATTTTAAGGTACAATATTTTTTCTTGTGACCTGTATTTTGAAGAGATTAGTCGTAAGCTGTTTGCCACAGTCTCAGCTACTTTCTTCCAATCCCCATTAAAGCGTGGCTTACTACTTATTTACTCCTTGATTACGCTAATATTTGCTATCTGGATATCACCGAGGAGTGACCTATTAAACTTGAGCGTCTCCAGAGAGAGAGAGGGAGAGAGAGAGTAATAAAAAGAGTAAAATGACTCTTCAAAGTCTGCAAAGTATTGGACACTCGTCTAGTAGCTACTCGTACTTAACTTAGAAAGGATGGAAAAACGTTCCATTAAGCACGTTCGGCCATCGAGTAATGAACAAGAATAAAAAAAAAATAGTGCCGAACTGTTATGGTTGGCTTTTGTTTAGAGAGTGTAACTGATGGATTTCAACCGACATCAAAGGAGGAGGTTCTCAAGTCGACTGTATTTTTTTATGTTTGTTACCAAATGTCCGACTTGTGAAACGGTCGGGCAATATTCGTGTCAATTTTAATACAAGGATGTTAGCGTATGGCCTGTCTATAGATAATACGAGTATATTATTAAGTCTTTGATCTAAATACTGTTTTTGAACTAAACTACTCTTAGTTGCGTGAGTTTCCACTCACGTCTTATCATTGCGTGTGTGTGTATTCCAATTTTGTTATAATTTAATATGTCACAAGCTACCTTTTCGTAAAAGTTCGGGTCATACGAATAAGTACTCGTAGATAGGCAGCGAAATTTATCCTTCTGTTTTTGTCTAATAAATTAGAATAACAAAACGGCTAGATACATTGGAAGGTTATTGGCTAATCAATATAAAGAAGTGTCTTATCGATGGAGCAATATAATGGAAAGGTAGTAGGTAATTCCGCTTTATAAAATTTATTGAAATACCTAAATACGAAGTAGGTACTTTTGAGAAGAAACTCAACGGTAGCGGCATTCGTTCTATTATACCGTTACGTTTACGTAATGTTTTTAGGTAACACTTAAAATAATTACATGAACATTAATAAATTAATGATTTTGATAACTATAACGATAAAACTTTCAATTCTAATATAATGAGATACTATTATATTTATATCCTTTTTCAGAGGGCTACTTTATCAAAGGTTTTTAATAAAATGCCTTCAAGCCTTTTTATGTTCCACTGATAGGCACGGATCTCTCCCCACAACAGGCCTGGAGCATACTCCACAACGCTGCTCCAATGCGGATTGGTGGAGGTACGGGTTAGTGGCCAAACCGTGTCGGATGTTGTCAAACCGCCCAAAGGGCCACCGATCACGCTTAACGACTGTTATATATCGATTGCAATTGGGACCGACAACACGACCGAAATTTGCCACTAGCGATCCCCATCCGAGTACGTACTGACCGCGTCCGAGGTTGCTTAACAGTGTGATCCCTTGCGATCCACACTACCGGCGGGACTGTGTGCATATTGTAAATTACTATTTATTTACTTTTAGTTAAGTACACAAGTTTCACAAAATCTAAACTATTGTTACTTATGTAACCTGATTATCATAAATGTTAGCGTGGAACTCTTCGGAATGAGACTAACTTAATGTCGACATTAAGTTCCGCAATGTCACAGACAGTTTGCTATGATGTAGACTTCATGTCGTGTGAAGCACACAATAAAAGTTATGGAAGCAATAAACTCCGTATTTCCAATTACGAATGACAATACCAGTAGTTCATATGTTTACGCATCATTGCATTTTTTATCTTAAATGTATAGGAAAGGGGCGCGCAGTTTTTCTGGCTACAGTGTCCCCTAGATTTTTACACGACAGTTATTAAGCTAAATTTTTTATGTTCTTACACCGATTTTAACCCAAAACAAAAGGAAACCTCAGTACGAGGCAGGTACTAAAGTTTTCACTTTACCGATTTTAACTGGTAGGTTTTTTTTTATTTAGACCTAACTGGTCTGTTTTAGTTGCTGTGAAGAAAAATATATTCTGTTCCTCGAATGTGTTATAAACGGATTCAGTGCAAAGACTGTGTCAAAGTCATATCTACAGCAAATTCTGTACACAGACTCAGAAATAAATTATTGAAGTCTGTATTAAATAAACTGAATTAAGAAAAATTTAAATCAATTTTTTATATTACCTATTTAGTCTTCAGAATACATTGCCGTTAAAATCACACGTAAAACTGTGTATCATGTAAGTATATAAAATAAAAATAATAAGTTTGATCCTTGAACTGAGTATCCAATAAGACAACAATCAGCTGAATAGAGATATTCGAATGATATAACATTTATTTGAGTCTACGAGACATTCAGACGTCTAACCGTAAAGAGGATAGGGACTCTATGTATGTAAACGTATTTTATTTGGCACGTAATGTGTCTAGAAATCAAGATACGAGCATAGAAGATAGAAATACTGATCAATCTATTCCAGGGATTACTTTAAGAAGTAGGTTCTCATGTGTGCGTGTATGTTGTATTGAGATTTCAATAACCAACTTCCAATGTCAATATCATAGCTGGTTTCAATGAACAGATACCTACATACGTATTTAATAAGCTTTTGTTTCATAATATAATAGGCCTTTGTTAATAGAATCAATATGATTCAGGTATGCTATTACTGTTATCGATATATGAAACATTGATGGACAAATCAATGATTTAAAGTTAATAACTTAATAGTTGTAATAATGATTTCCTGCAACTCCCACTTATGTCGCATTATAGCGATTTTATATATTATATTATAGCGAAAACAACGCACTTCGAAATGTTTTCTCATGTATGGATGTCAGAACTGGACTAAATTAAAATGCGACCAAATGGAAAGCACCAGCTTTCAAATAAAGAAATAATCATCAAAATCCGTCCATCCAGTTGAAAGTTAAAAGGTAACATAAACATAAAATAATACAGTCGCATTGAGAACCTCCTTTTTTGAAGTCAGTTGAAAATAACAAGCTGATAGGTACCAGAAAATTACACATCACATTATATACTCGTAGGTACGGATCGTATGATAGGAATATTCGATAAATAAACGATTTACACCATTAAACCGGTTATGTTCTCATGAATATTGATAAGCCAATAACATCCAAATATAATGCCTTTATTTGTCACATAATGGCTCATACATGGGATGTAAGGACGATAAGAGTAAGAGCGTTTTGGAATTGCTTGTAATGTACTTAATAATAATATGGATACGCGAGACAGTTTACCAGATTGCGCTCAGTTCTGAAAATTATTCAATAACATTTTATGTTCTGTATGCAATTGGCATTGATGGGAGAATGGTGTGAAATTCGCCTAAACTTCGATTGTTTGCATTTCGTTATTACGTAAAATGTTTTTTTCTTTCTTTCTAAAGTTTGACGACCCGTGTGGTGTAATGGTCATCAACGTCTAAGTGGTCCTACTACAAATAGTATAAAAGTCCTGTTCTTGCTACACTTGCTGTTGATAATTCCAGTAAACCTGACTGACCAAAAAAACAAGAGCTGCCTATGTTATTTTACCGTTTTCCCAATTAAAACGCTGTTTCAAGTCAAAATATCGTTCGTTTATCTGTTAGTACTCGAACAATGCGCCATTATTATATTCCCCTCACGAGTTTTCTGGCAATTCAAATTCAGCGCCTCCAACAATATTGTTAATGCGCCTTATGCGAAGTTTTACATTATGCTTCATACCTACTTCCTCTAGAGTTTCACGGTAATGAAAAAGAAAAAAACTGGGTCGGGATAGCCTTATTCTTATTCAAAGCAATTTAACATGCAGTGTTTATAGCGTAAACTTTGTCATAACACCGTAAAGGCGGAGCTTGATCTAAAACAATGGTCGCGTTTAGATATTTATGGAATTGGGGGAATTCATTGGAAGGAATGCGAGACTTTCAAGTATTCAGGAAACGCACTGACCAGCTGACCACCTAAATTTGGGTAACACAATTCGTAGATATGAATTACAGATGCAAAGGGAACCTACCTACTCGCTATTAAAATATTATATTTGAACTGAATAATGATCCTCCTAAGATCATTTCTCTTACCGAACATCAAAGGAAATTACTCTGTAAATATATCAGCGGCATAATCTCTCGGGATGGAATTATTTTTCCGTTTACCTTAGATCCTGCATTAACAACTTAACTGAACGTTTTGAGAGCTATAAGCTATAAGAGCCTTTGCTTTTATCCTTAATAGTCTTGAGTTAAATGTAAGTAAATGGGTTACTTACTTGGATTTTGTATTTGATATGTGTTTTTGATATTATTCTAACGATACTGCTGACAGGAGTAAAGGTCATTGATCGCCAAACTTTGATGACGATTGACTTACAGTAGTACATTTATAGTTTATGAGAAACGCGGTTCGATTTCGTGTCTGTCTAACTATCTGTATCTACATCGACTAGCAGCGCCCATTGCGAATACAAGTATTACCTAAAAATGGATCGTATTCATTGCTCGATTTCTTAATCAAATTTGACTTATCACTGTACCAGGTTTCCAATGTATGGCGTGATAAGAAACTCTATTACGTTTATTAACTGTTAAAATTTGCACTAAGCCACACTGTTGATCATAATGTTTCAGTACTAACATCCATCCAAAGTGTATATCCAATATTAGGAAGACAAAGATTTAACGCATTTTAATATGGAATAAATAAAACGAATAGGTACATAATTACGCTAATTATAACTTTTGTTAAATTAACGGCCGTAGTTACGCTCCTCAGATTAAAAATAAAAACAATCAAAAACTTCCGTTCAAAGTTATTCACGATCAGAAACAAAACACGCTTTGGTCAACATCTTATAACTTATAACAGCATACATGTTATACATTTGGCGAATGAAAATGGAAAACAAAATAATTTCCCTTTTTGGCCACGCTTTTAAAAGTAGCGAAGCTTGTTGCGAACAAACTTCGATGGATAAATTACAAAAGGTTTTAAGGGTATTGTTGGGTTGAAAACGCCTATGTTCTGAATTGTATACAATTTCACTCGTATTTATCCGTAACCAATTGACGTGAATTGCTACAGATTGAACAGTTTCATGATTTTTGTATATATTTGGGGTAAAATCCCTATATCGACCCATCCGCTAATGTATATTTATACCGCCGTATTCAATATTGTTATGGATTAGGTATCTCCTCTAGTTGCTCCGTGCTTCGAAGGGTACGATAAGCTGATTGTTACTTGTACCTAATTTATACACTTGATTTTAAAGGACTGCCGAGAGTTTTTTTCCGCCGGCTTTTTTCTCCCGGCCTATCTTAGCCAAAAGGGCACCTAAAGCCGATGAACCGTATTATTTGACGGTCATCCAGTGTATACGTGTACTTTATGATACATAAAATTTTTTGACTTTAGTTTGTTCCGTCGTCAAACCTGGTTGGAGGCCCTTTGTACGATTTGACAATATTCGAGACGGGTGACCTCTAACTCTCATCTCTCATTCTCATTGGAGCAGCGTGGTGCAATATACTCTAGAACGAGTAAGCCCCGGTTGTGGGAAGAGTCCTTGGCCTACTAGACAATTTGACAAAAAAGGAACTCTCAAATAACATCACTCGACGCAATTCATGTCCATTGTCAGTTGTTAGTGCGATGATAGCAACTGGCGGTTATTCAATTTCCGCTGGACACAATACAGCTATGGCCATTCTGACTCTCTTTTATTTACCCACGAATACCTAAAGGTATTCACTTAAATCGTTGACAGGTTTATGTTTTCTAGTAAATAAGTAAAATTTCCTATTTGCTTTATTAAGTTTTCTATAAAAACACTTTTATTAAAAGGCCCAATTTTGTTTACGTTTACTGACGGTAACTTGCCATAAAGTTATTTTGTACACTTGATTTTAAAGCCGTGTCGAGAGTTTTTTTACGCCGGCTTTTTTCTCCCAGCCTACTTTAGCCAAAATAGCGCCTAAAGCCTATGTACCATATTATTTAACGTTCATCCAGTGTTGTATACAATACCTTGTAATAAATTTTGAATTTTGGATTTTAGATTTTAATCAGGTCGTCCGTAAGACTCTTTATTAGTCTTATAAATAAAAAGAAAATTTGTATAGGTAAGTACTTAAAATTTCAGCTCAACAGTGACCAAACCCGTAAACTTATGTCTACTAACAACTGTCAACAGCGTCTGTCACGCGATATCCTCATTCATTCTATTGTTAGTGAATGATTTATTATAGTTTACGACTGCTCGTGTAGACGTCTGGGTTTTGTCGCTAAATTTCGTCCTTTTTGGTCAAAGTTGTCTAGATCTAAATCCAAAATAAATTGTACTTTTGTGAGTACTTTTAACAAATTGTATCAGTAATAGTATCCAGTTTTATATGATTACCATGATCAGTCATACTGATAGAGGAGGGGTTACATTTCAGCATAACGGTTCAGTGAGCACTGATATTAATATTATAAACGCGATGGCTTGTAAGTATACATCATAATTACACATAAGCTACTAAACTTATTGTGTGAATTTTTCGAAATACTAATCCTGCGCAGACGAAGTCGCGGGCATCACCTAGTAGTTCATAAATACGTAAAATGTTATTACGTTTACTGTAATCAAGTTAGCCTCCTGTATACCTTTGTATGTTATAGTTTTGTTTTTATTTTATGCCAATTTAAATATCGTTCAAATCCAGTTTAAGCCTGGTCCCAGTGCTGCAGGAATGCCATACATTTGGGTACGTGAACTCGAATCCAATTGAAGAAAATGCAATATGGAATGCGCGATCCTTTCGATATTTGAATTTGAATGCTATTCGATAACGCGCTCAGTTTTAAAAGAGTTTTCGAATAGCTCTGAATTTTTTTGTATTCACAATTTGAATTTGAATAGCGCAACTGGCTGAATACAATTAATATTGTATCTGTTTACCATTACGATTAACTTTATCTTTCTTTTCGCATTTTTCAGGCACGCAAAGTATCCCTTTCGAATATAAATCACTTTCATAATTAATATTATTTTTTACTTTACTATGATAAAAAAATTATTATGCTTTTAAAGGGAACAGTGTAGTTAATAACGTAGGTACTCTATAGTATACGATATATACATAATTATTATTAATAAAATTTTATTAATTTAATTTACAAAATGTCCATTGCTGGCTCTATAGTGAATACCAGGTGTTTCGAAAACATGCACACAGGTTCTGAGAGTAGGCTTAGTTAATTAGAAAGAAAATTATAATTATTATGCCCATTTTACACAGCAATTTCACAAGATTGGGTCTTTGACGATTATGATTAATGACAGACTTTATAAATGCGCAGCTAGCTTGATTACAACAAAGCCTTTAAAACATTAGCACAGAATATAAGTAGGTAGATAAATGAAAAGCAGTAAATTAAAAGGGTCTCAAAGTTTAAATGTAAATTGTGCAAGTAAAAAGACTGACATAAAAATTTTAATAACATTTTGCAATAAAAACGGAATTAAAAACTACAAAACTTTTTTTATTTGCAAAGCAGATTAAAAGGTTATTTTATTTGTCGTATATAAAGGTTATATTTAAATAGCAATTTTGGCCACAGAGACAAAACAGTAATTTAACGTTATGAGGTTTCATATGCGGATGGAAATTACGGCGGCATTTTATAAAGGGTAATGTGATTGTTTCACCGAACATGAGCAGCGAGTAACCAAGTAGGTACTGGTACGAGATTTGCGAAGTCACTTTTAAAAAAAATATTTTGAAAAACGACTATGAAATCTATCTGGACCAAAAATCTGCCCAGAAATTGTGTGTATTGAGCCATAATGATTTATTATTTGCTTGTTGCTTTTGATACTTTTGATAATCTATCTGCTAATAAAAAATTTTCAATGTTTTTCATAATATAATGTGCCACCGACGCTTAACTGTCGTCGTGTTAAAATTCAGTAATGTTGTACGTAAATGACAATGTAATAGATAATTTATACTTAAATGATGAAGATGACTGACAATATTGTGAAAAGATGTTCAAAAAATTAATCTTAAAATACCACTGTACTAATCGCCATTCCTTTGCAATATAATAATAATATGTATAAAGAGAGATCACAAAGTCTTCTCAGTCAACATTACAAATTCACACTTTTTATAAAATAAACTCAAAAAAGAGTAGGTTTTATTTACAGAGGAACTTGGAAGCAATCTTATCCATTCACTATAGTATAACAAGTCCTGGAACTATTCAAAAATTTCATCAGGTTTCATATAAAATTGCGGTTTCAGTAGTTTTTACAAAATACAACAATTTGCACGTCAATGCGTTTTACCAAGCCTTTACGATTGTAAAATGATGAATATAATTCAATCGATTTATTGTCTCGTCATCAAACCCTTACTATACCTACCATAGGAACGAACGATTTTCTTTTCGGATATTAGATTTGGAAAAAACGGATTACGGATTTGGAAATAAATATAAGAGTGAAGACCGAAAAATAAAATTAACCCCACAATATTGGTTATTAAATCTCCCAAGTTTTGTAGACCAGGCTACCATTACACTAAAACTAAGGAAATCTACAACACAGCCGTATTAAATCCTCAGCCAATAAACTAAATAATTCATCAAGTCACACTCGAATGGGTAGGTGATAATATTTAGACAGTGTGATCCAATTAGTATAATGGAAGGATCCGCGACAATGGCCGAACACTTAATTAAGATGCGACACTTTTAGGACACTACATACTAGAACAACAATACGACATGTCCTATATTTATTTAGGTGAATTCGGTAAGCGTTGAGCCTGGCCCTGAAAACATTGGAGAAAACAAAATGTAGGCGATCCTTTCTGTTTTAGATCGATGACAAAATTTCATTATGTTTCAAGGTAAGGTTCTCTTACAAAAGTGATTATGGGCTTTTAAAAGTAAATACTAGATTTATCCAGTGTAAGCAATGAAGCGAGCCATACCTTCAACCCTTTTTTATGTATTACTGTTGGGCACACGTCCCATAACCAGAGAGGGTCTGGAGGATACTCCACCACGCTCCAATGTTGATTAGTGGAGATACGGATTAGTGGCCAATGCGTGTCGGATATTGTCAAATCATCCAAAGGGCCTCTGATTAGGTCTAACGACTGTGATCAATCGACAACAACCGGGACCGACGGCTTAACTTGCCCTCCGAAGCGCGCATAGTATTGTTGTATAGAATTTATTATTGTTCCGCTCCTATAAAAATACGATTCTTTTTTAGGACTTTGTACAGAATGCTAACCTAATGTATTCTAGATTTATTATTTACGCTCCGCTCGTGATAAAGGAGTGAAAACATCAAGGTCAACACAACAAAACTTGTTTTTGCGTCTCTACAGCCGAAGACAGGTACTTGTAAATTCAATAAGGATTTAAGCCAAAAAAAGGCAGCCGCAATAACAATGATACCAAATACCGCACTCACCTCTAAAGGTCTAAATCTAGTTTTGTATTTTTAAAGTACCTACAAAAAAGAAAAATGTAACTGTAATCGGCCATTAGCCATATCTTCTTCAAACAGAGAAATAAAATTGCAAGCTGTTTTAATAGCATTTAACTACGTCAGAAATCGTTTTCGAAAATTTCTACTCTACAAACATTTGATGTGTTTTTTGTATTTGTACGAGTATTTACTTTAAAAGTAACATCTCACACTATGCAGTAAATCTTTACTTTAAAGTGCACGTGTAAACCTAAGTTAAAACGCCAATTTCATATTTAAACCCTCTAATATTAATAGGATTACTGCTATTGACTTCTCTTCCCGCATAATTTCACATGCTCCTTCACGGTAACGTTGGAATGGCGCCGTACTACTAACTAATAAATAATCTTTTATTATTGTATGAACGAGTTATGTAACTTCCACAATACGCTATGTTGAGGCTATTTCTATATTTGGATAATAATATTGTAGAACACGCAGTGCATGACACTAATTGGCTTGTTTTGCGTACCTGTTTTATTTTGGTGGAATATCTTTTACCCCAATAATATTAAATTAATCTAATAATATAGCCCGCTGGTAGTGTGGATCGCAAGCGATCACATTGTTAAGCAACGTCTGGCGCGGCCGGTACTAGGATGGGTGACCGCTAGTGGCTAATTTCATGCGCGCTTCCGTGCTTCGGGGGGCACGTTAAGCCGTCGGTCCCGGTT
>DWAV01002518.1:0-11050 GCA_018231305.1 Noctuana lactifera | reverse complement strand
CCCCCGAGTAAAAATTTCGAAAAAATATTTAATGTACAGAAAAAATATTTCTACAGTCTTATTATAGTATAGATTTAGGTACCTAATGCTTACTCTATGAGTTTTTGGTCAATTTCAAAATGGAAGTCTTAAGAAATATCAAAATAGAACTTTGTAATAATTCGAATTTCTTTTCTTGTTACTTTTGTTAATTTTATTTATTGTAAAACATTTTAAAATACGACGGAGACTGGATGGGAAACTGGTAGAAGGGAATTGGAAAACACTGGAGAAGAGTGCATCATCCTGTTGAATGAAAAACATGTTTCATTCATTCACAAATAAAAAAGAGAGTGAGTTAACGATGATGATAGTTCCTGGATGGAATGAATAAAAAAGAGTAAACTATTCGAATCCCTCAGAAATTCCAAATGAACCATGAACCGTGCTACTCCGGAGACGAGATCTTAATTAGAGAGTTAATGAGAAATGAAATTATGCATATACCCCAATTTGAACTTAGTCATCGACGAAATTAGCTAATGGTAGTTTCAATTGGATGCACTAGACAGCTAAACGTCAAAGGATTTTTGTTTCTTAACATCTTTAAGTTATTAGATTGGATATGCATTAAGGTCATTTCGTGCATCGTATTAAATGGTAGACTAGTCCGACCATGAACCACCGCCGTGATATAGACAGAGGGAAAAGATCAGACAGAATATGGGTCTTATACCCTTCAAGTACGGGAACTAGTGTGTCAATCAATGGCCCAAAAGAAACAATAATATATGAAATTTTTCAATTATTAATTATATTCCTTGAGCGCCATTCATTTATATTGTAAGGCAACAATACGAGTAGGTAATCGCGTGTATTCATGAATTAGAATTAGTTCATCGTTTGAAAATTATTGTGTAACATGACGTATAAATTCAAATAATATTATTATAGTATTGATTAATACCGGCCTTAGTAAAGCTTCGATAAGCCGTATTTGAGTCCGAAACCAAAACCACTAGTTAATATTGCTTATTTGGTATATTGCATGCTCATTATTACTTTTATGAAAGTTGTAATAGAGTTATGACCCTCAAATATTACAATATAACATTTTCATTTTATAACATTGTTATCTGCTCCATTTATCATATAAATATAGCGTGCGGGTCATAAAAACATTAACGTCATTAAAATGTTGCATTGCGGAGTATATTGTGCATGTTACACCCCTCTATTTAACTTTAATGAACTTTTTCTAGTAACTGGTGCGAAAATTAACCTATTAATATACTGTAGGAAGTATGACAAGGCGGCATAAACTAAGGACATCATCAACATTCATCAGACAGAGGGTAGGTACTTATAAATAAACGCGCACAAAGAGTGGAGGTCCTGTAGTTCGTGCTCGGACAGAAATCGGTGAGATCATGCTCTCCGACCTATTTACCGTATATTTTTGTAATTTAGCGTTATGTACTTCTTTTTAAATAATACCAATTGTACAGGTACCAAGTAGCAAACGCGCTTAAAAATAATTGTGCACCGCATCTTATTTTACACTAGCTGTGTCCCACGGTTTCACCCGCGTTAAGAATTGTAACGTAAAGCTTGATAGCCTATAGCCTTCCTCGATAAATGGACTAATTTACTCTAAAATAATTTTTCAAATCGGTCCAGTAGTTCCTGAGATTAGCGCGTACAAACAAACTCTTCAGCTTTATATTATTAGTATAGATGTCATTGTATCAATCTATTGTATATCTGATATAACATTCAAATTACAAATATATTTAATTTCTTTGTCGCAGCAATAACAGTGGCATATGAAATCACGAACCTAAAGGTTCCACTCTACGCAGATCCACGAAGAGAGGCAGAACTGAGCTGCCACTTCAAAATGGATGACCAGAAGCTTCATTCCGTCAAATGGTATCGAGATATGCACGAGATATTCAGATACAGCCCTGCGCAAGAGGTACGTTTTACTATAAAAGTTAAGTTTTATTATAATTTAACTATTATCATAATCATTTCGAAGGCATCCCTTATCTAATAAGCTTAAATGCAATGATACTGTCCTTGGCAAGCAATAGGCTTCTTGATTTAGAGTTAAACAGCCTTTTATTGTTTTATTTATTTACTGTGGGTATGTAAATATGTAAACGGTATTTTTATTTATTGTACTTCGGACCCTCGCATAACTATCAGGCGAGCTTGGATTCAAATTCAAGCGTGTTTATTGTAAAAAAAAATGATAGCAACTCTTTCCAAGTCCCACTGCTGGGCACAGGTTTTCCCCCGCAACCGGGGAAAACAAGGAACCATGAGCATACTCCACAACACTGCTCCAATGCGGATCGGTGGAATCCACGAGTAAATACATAATTAAGCAAAAATATGTCTTTGTATTGTTTCTTTTAGCCATTTTCTTGTATAATAATCTCGTATACTCGGAAGACTTTAGTAATAATTTCATGAGTTAGATATTATTTAGCTTTCATCTTAATGTAAGCTAAGTCCTTTGATCCTCTGAACTTTCACACAGTGACATAAAATAAGTCTGATATTTGCTCACGTGACTTGGAAACATGTTATGTAATAATGTAACATAATGTTTGCTGTTCTCGAGATAATGTGTTCTCCTCAAAGCTTGCTATGTTTCCCTCTTACTATTTTCATGTTCTCATTATTCATATTAAATCTTCGTTGTACTCGTATATATTCGTTATTGTTCTTCACTGCATTGTCTCTTTATGATCCGATAACTTGTAGTTATCGGATTCTCTTCCCCTAATGTTAGGATCACCAATATACAAGATGTGTATGTCAGAGGCCTTAAATATTAAGCCGCCCATCTTAGCCCACAGTTGCTAGTGTTGCCACGCATCCATTCACAATCTGTACTGCAGTACTGTGAGGTGTAATATGTACCTATGTCAAGTGCCATGCGATAAATGTACGTCTGATTGTGACAAGTACATGACAAACGTGACTCAGGAACGTATCACGTAGCATGGAGTGTTGTTTTTCTTGTTCATATCCAAATACGAGTATATTCCCTCCAAGGTTGCGAGGGTAATTCTTTTTATACTTACTTCGGGTGGTCCTTTATTTTTGTCTTAAATTAGAACGCGGAAAAGTCTTTCAGAAAATAAGAACGACTTCCACCTTGAAATCTTAAGATTGTATGCGCAAAATGTATTTTCGTATATATTTCAGTTTGTCTCTTCACAGTACTTCACACATAGATGAGGGTATGGACAAAAAAGATTTGATAGGTTTTTCGGCATAATTTAAAAAAAATAGCATAATTATTATTGATTAAATAAATATTTGGAAAACTCTAAAGTGCGGTATGTCATTTGCTATATTTTTACCGATCAACCTGTTGGAGTCCTTCTTTTAAAAAACCGGACTATAGTTATCTTTTTCTGTCGCTGACCTTCAATATTATGAAAATGTTAGCTTCTGATATACTTAATATTTGATTGTTATTTAATATTTCCCAACGTGACCGGACCATGTCACGTAGCGCGCGATGTTTATCTTGTTCTCGAGAAAACACATTCCATTCCGAGGGATGCTTGAGTTATCCCTTTGTACTGACAATAATTTCTTGTATTTCGTGCATACTAAAATTTTCGCGACCTCGCCTGCGTAGTTTTCAGAATACTTACTTTCCCATATATAGCATTGGTAGGTATGAACGGTCACTGCAGCCCAATCACCCACGTCCAATCTCAAATAGGACAGAAGTCCTAGATACAAACGTACACAAATCACACCTGTATAAAAAACAATTTTTTCGCTCGACGATACCTTTCAAAGCATTGTAAATACACACATTGGATACATACGGCTACATTATGCATGTATAATATAAATGAATTATTTTGCTCATTATTATTTCTTTCTTCGCAGCCGCGTACACGCGTCTTCAACATATCAGGCGTCGTGGTGCAGGGTGGGGACTGCTTCCCCGAGTACTGTGTGGTACGTGTCATGCCACATCCTGTCGCCACGAGAGCGTCATATAGCTGCGAAGTATCCACTGAAGGTCCTAAGTTCCAGATAGTGCGCGAGACGAAACATATGACTGTCGTGGGTAAGAAATAATTTTATAATATAGCAAGCAAGCAGAAAGGCACCTGATGTTAAAGATATGTCACTACCAAGCTAACATAAATCCTTAAGGTATCGACCGAAGTCCAAAGTTCTAAAGAGGTCACAGACGTAACATACGTCAGTTGCGAAGACGGCAGATTAACTTCTATTTGTTATTGAATCCGCGTCCAAACAACAATTCGGAAAGAAAACCTTTTGTGTGATTATAATTATTAAGTATATTAATTCTTACTATGGTTAGCTTCTTATTCATAACTTCTTGTTCATATTTTAAGTTGAAGTATTACAAGTATTTTTGCATTCTGAAGTTCCAACCGATTCTAAGAAATTACGTGAGATCTTTCTTCTTTCGAAAAACTCATTTAGAGCTAAATGAGTTTAGGGAGTAAAGCTCGGTCTTAGAACTAAGCTATTAAGGAAAACTGAAACAGTGTTAACGATCTAGTCCCGCGTACGTGTGAAAGATGTTTTATGTAGAAGATTCAAACAAGACAAAACACGATATTTACCCATCGGTTTAATGGATGAAAAGTATTTATATCAAATTAAGTATGTTAAAAAATATATTTTATCGCAAATGGGTTCTCCGAAAAATTCTTGACCTGGCTATGATTTTTTAATAAAAAAACACTTAATTATCTGTTTTATTAGTACGATGGACTCATGCAAAGACATAAACGACTAGACCGGAAACAGAAATTTCAATTCATCATTTATACCTCTGCCCCGCTGAGGTTAAACCAAGGACCTAATTAAGCTAATAAGGGATAGTTCTAAAGTATAATTAACGGCCAATATGCCCTATTAAAATAGCAAAGCGCTCACATGTTTAATCGCGTCTACAGTTTGAACAGTTTTCAACAGCAACAATTCGCGCTTCGCAAGTTAGCACGTAATTTACAGCGTAACTTAAAATGTCAACTTTATGAAGTTAAGTTATTCAAACAACATTTTCACCTTCGTCTTCGCAAAACTTTGTAGTGCAAATTCGTGGAGAATATTTTACCTTTTGGTGATAACAGTATTCATGGCGCGGTTACATCTTGGAAAGTTTAATGGCATTCACATGCTCCTCGAGGTGACCTGAAGGTCATAATTGTAATAGACTTTTGTGATTTGATTCTGATCATCTATATTTTGAGTTAATTTTATTCCTACATCGCACCTTAACGTGTGAGGGGTAATGCCACTGTGGAAAAATACAGGTTGGTGAAACGAGACCATATTATTTATTCTCCAAAATTTCTCAATCGATTTCGATTTTTAGCGAGCGAGCTTTTCGATTTTTACAAATCAATTTTGTTCCAGCGATGCCGCAGATGGATCCGCTAATAGTTGGTGCACCAAAATTAGTGAAGCCAGGAGAACAGCTCCAACTCAATTGCACGTCAGACTACTCGCTTCCGCCTTCAGACATCGAGTGGTATATCGACAATGAGTTACAAAAGGTATTGCATATGCATTTTTAAAATTTCTAAGTATAGAATTTTGTAGAAAAGTAATTTACTTTATATGGATACCAGGCGTGAATAAGTTGACAAGTCGAAAATTGTCATTTTTCAGGGCAGCCATTTTTAAGTTTGAGTTTTATTTTTAAATTGGTGTTTTATGTTTTACTTTTTTATTGCAATATTATTATTTTAATTAGATTTTTTTTATTCAACCTGTAAATATAACAATTCTAAAGCTAAATATAGAATAAAAAAATTTCATGCAAGTCGACTTATCAACATATTTACGCCTGGTACCGAATTATATGTTTCGCAAAAGGTTTTTGCTCTACTTCTGACCTTTCCCTAAAAACTCTATAATTCCACAACCTTCTCGTAAAAATTAATTTATACAATTTATTATTTATTTAATTTATAAATTCCGTTTTAAGCAAACATATTTTGCTTGTTCATTCTCAGCTAGAAACACCTACTCATTTCATGTTACTCATAACCCTTTGACAATAAAGTAAAGATATACTAAATAGTAATACTAGGTAGGTACCGAAGCTTTTTAGCAGTTTTCTAAAGGTACATGGTAAGTGCTTCTTAAGCTATCATTTAGTTATAACTCATAACGAAGCGGTTTGAGATCAAACTAGATTCAAACAGATTTGTTTGTTCTCTCGCGTAAAGGAATCATAATTTCAATCAGGGTATCAATTACTGCGGTTGAGCACTATGTTAAATTGGAATTCAATAGATAAATTGAACTATTGAATATGCAAAGAGCACATAAATCTTATTGTTTAATAAGCTTATAATGTACTCGTATACTACTAGTATTCAGTAAGTAAGTATTCTCCTTGAATTGATTTGCAATTATAGAGATTATTCTATATTGTTGTACTGAGAATTAAATAAGTGAAAATAAAAGTTAAATAAAAGTCAAAGAATATGATGCGATTACTTTTTATAACAATTTTGATACATACATTTACTGAGATCGATCAATAGTAATGGCATAAAATTAAAGCGTAAATTACAACGTGAAATTAATATTCTTTTCGTAACGAATTCTAAAGTGACAGGTTCATTGAATCGGTATTCAAATTCAAACCTTTGTACATTTTACGTCATCGGTCGGGGCTTACATATTGAGTAGGTTAAAAGTTCAATATAAAATAATGAATTTCGGTAACAGATAAAATTAAATATTTGGTTTTTTTTAAGTTTTTTTTTTGTTGTTTTTGATGCTAGCTAGTCTCTAACTAGTGCCTTAAAGTCTATAAAAAAGAAATTAAAATGTTTCAAAGTTCTATCGAACGGGGTAGTAGCTAGATAGATAGATAGAATTATTCCACACTTTGAACAAAATGTACACACACAACAAGCAACAAACAAGAAACAAAAGAATATTTTTTGAAACCAACCAAAATTCAATCTGTTTCTATCTTTTCCTTTAGTCAATTTTGTTCTAAAAATTAACTGAAGAAAATAAAACTTCAGTTCTAGTTCATAGCAGCAAAATTAATCAAGAAAAAAAAAAGAACGTTTTATTTCTCATAGTCTGCAAATCTCTTTGAGTTAGTCATAATAAGAAATTAATTAATGTAATAACGTTTTATGGCTATAATTAATTTTATGATATTACAAAAAGGTATGTTAAAATAAATGTAACCATTTCGAATTCTTGAAATATTCTTGAATGAGGTAATTTTTATGGAATCAGTTTAATGTAATTAAAATAGCACTTTTTAATTAGTATTTCTTTGTAAATAATTTTTGAGTATAACGTTATCGGTTTACAAATAATTAGAAGAAGAATATCTGGTATATTTTCCTTATTCCTGAAAAAAATTAATGTTGTTTCGGGAATAGGGAAAACAAAGTACTTTAATTAATAAATTTTCGGTTTACCTATCGTTTATTGGAGCTAGCTTTCGGCGAACAACGCTTATTACAATAATCTATAATTAATATTAATACGTGAAGAGACAACTATCGGTATATTTTTAAATATCTTACGCACAAGATTGTAATTGAACTTCATGATCTTTGTTCAATTTCTTATAAAATATTAAAATTCATAATAATATGTAGGCGTAGATAGTATTATAATAATCTAATTACTCAACTATTCCTTTCCATAATCATCGCTTAACGTGTGTTAGCATTTTGCTGGCTAATCCTCATTGTTCTGTTGCCTGAGGCGGAGTATGGATTTCAGATCAGAATTGATTATGTGGCTTCTACTGCAGAACCGCTTTGCAAAACTACATACGAGTATAGGTACATCCCGCGGAATAGCTTACGAATAAAATAAATATTACATAGAAATACGTAATCGCAGTGGCAATTTGTGGCGAAATGATATTAATAAGATTTTACAATAAAATTACTTGTTTAGGTGTTTTCTGCTGCTGGCCTAAAATATTTCCGTTATTGATAAAAGACGGCGTAGAGCATTGACATAAACTCGTAGCTTATTCGCGTAGCTTTATCGTAACCTAACTTGCTTGCGTAGCATGTTGTAGACAATAGTAGCATGTCCGTAGACAACAGAGATCGTAAAAAAGAGTACCAAACAGACTAAATTGCAGAATATTCCCGGTTGATTTCAATGGCACGAGGTTCGACGAGCATAGAGGTAAGGTAAAAAACCGAATGACTTGGTCACTTAACCTTTATTGGATTTAGGTTAAATAGCCGCAATACGTTTTTAAAATTGCGAGTACCGAGCGCCAAATAATTGTTAATAAGGGAGTTAGTTAGTACTGCACTACCTAAAATTTTTGTAATAAAAAAATTACTGTGGATATTCAATAAACTTATAAGTTTTAACATTTACAAGCTACCTACGAACATTTGCAAACACGGTACAAAGGCTTACCTACTTTTGACATGGAAATACTTGGAAACTTACTTTTTACATTTTATGAAACGTGAAAAAGTTTCTATAAAGAAAATATTGGTTAGTATAAAACTCTACATTTGAATTCTAACATTCGCTACTTACTTTCTTTCAGCAAACAGATGGTACCAACTTTATCGTAACGATAAGCAAAATATTTTTAGGTTATGTGTTAAAAACTCTTTTAAGGAATTTCCGTAGCTTTAAGCAATTTCACGACGCGCTTTCTTTGTATTTGGACTTTTTTAATACTCTACAATTTTAAGTACATAATAAGTATCACCCGCCGAAGCTTAAATTTGAAGTTCCATCCACAGTTTCGGTCTTTCACGGTTCGTTTCAAATTTTAATTCCTACCATGCACATCTAAGTTTTGTCTCTTTCAGCTGAGGCATTTTCGGCATATTATAACATGGGACATTTAAAAAAAGCTACTCTTGATGTTGTTCGTAGTAAGACTTTGGTCTCCAAATCCAGTGGTTTGCGCTTCTTCCTCAGTTCATCAAAAGGTGTACTTCTTTTGCCGAGACGCCAATCGAGAACTTTTCTTTCCGACTAAAAACTGATTAAATGTCAGTATTGTCAGTCTTCTTTCCAACTGAAAACTGATTAGATGTCAGTCCTATAAACCATTGCGGCCGGCCCATATACACTTCAGCGTGATGATTCTGCGAGCTATGTTAGTGATTTTTTAACATAACCGGATTTCATCATATCTAATTCTATCGCATGATTTTAGCTACGGATAGTAATATAATGTATGAGAAGTCAAATTCATATGCAAATCTACATAAAAATAAACAAACAAAATTCATTCACAAGAGATTTAGATATAGAGTTTTTTAAGTAATTTGAGAGTGTCGTTATGCCTCCAGAGATAGGAAGTCACGACTCTGAAACCGGAAAACGTATTTCCGGGAACGAGTTTTTTTTTGACATTTAAATTTATTTTTGAGGTTTCAGTTTAGTTAACATCGTTTTAAGGACATGTACAAAAGAAACTAAAGTACATGTTTTTTTTATTTGAAAGGGAATTATATGCTTGAATACTTATTGCACTATAAATATGTGATATAGTTAATGGACTAACAATTTTTTGAAGTTTTAACGGAGAGTGATTAAAGGGACAAAGTGGTTTATTAGTTTTGCATTCAAATTTTCTCCGTAAATTATTACTAGAGACTTTAAATAACACATTTGTTGTATGTATATATGTAAATAGGCAATCAATTTTTTTTTTCAAAATTTGTAGAAAATCTAACGGAATAGGTAACCCTAAAAGAGAAAAAATGGATTTTTTTTAGTATCTGGTGGCGACTTTGTAGAGGCCTCAAAGTTGCCTCAAAATTTTATTGTAGGTACCGAATATTGCTATTTTATTGTCACCTCACACAAAAACGCCGTTCCAAATTATTTGACCACATTGTTATAAATGTATATTAATGCAATTTAATGATAATCATGTGGTTACACTGTGACAAGTATACAATGTAGGACTGTCGAAATTTTATTAGTAAAATATTTATATTCATAATTTATTTGTACCTTCATGCAGATATTACTAAACTTCTCCTACACGAATTGACACATTTTGAGATTGCTTATTTAATACCTACATACCCACATATTTTGGATAGTTTATTTAATTCGGTAAGAGACACTGTGATTTGGTTCAAAGTTTATTTTGTTTTGACCAAGCCAACTTAAGGCAGGGTAACACATAAAGGGTCTGTTAGTACATATTATAAAATCGTAATTAGTAACAATAACAATAAAATTGTTAAAGAAATTTGTGTTACAAGTGTACTTTATAAAAGCGTACCTATAGCTATTTTTCCGGGTAAATTATATCCTTAAAATATGGATGTAAGATGAATTATTGTATCTACTAAAATATGATGGACGTGGGATGAAATTAAACAGGCCTTGTGAATTTTATAACAGTCGGGTTTATTTAGCAATGTTCCGTTATTAATACCTTACATGGATATCCGGGTCGCTGTCAGAGATAGGCTTGATAGCTTAATACCTTTTAATACCGTAACAAATACATCGACGATAATTTACCGGCATGCGCTGAAGTAATTATTCATGCATTAATTGACTAGGTTTTGTTATATAATTGTTACCTGTGTATTGTCCAATCCCGACTCAATTTTGTAGCGGTTCGCGGACAAAATGCCTCATTTAATGAAGTACGAGTATCGTTGCGATATTGGCTCACGCATATTTTCATTACAGTTAGAACCGTGGCAGCGTACTGAGCTGAGCCCACCGCGGTCTGGTGGTCTGCGGGCGTCGTGGCGCGTCATGCGTTACGTGGTCCCAACGACTGCCAGTGGGACCCTCCGCATACGATGCGAAGCGGTCGTCAGGGTCGAACCACCAGTCGTCAGCCAATCAACGTCCATTGTAACTGTGTACTCGCTTACACAGCTATCGAAGTATGTGTCTAATAAAGGTATGTATTAGCGTTCATTTTTTTTAATGATTTGAAGTAGCAGATGAGCATGCAGGCCACGTGGTGTTAAGTGGTCGCTGCCGTCCATGGACATCTACATCCAACCTCAAGCAGGCTCGTGTCCTGCTTGAGGTCGCA
>DWAV01002517.1:0-11050 GCA_018231305.1 Noctuana lactifera | reverse complement strand
TATACATATAAACCTTCCTCTTCAATCACTCTGTCTATTAAAAAAAACCGCATCAAAATCCGTTGCGTAGTTTTAAATATTTAAGCATACCTACAAAGGGACAGAGAAAGCGACTTTGTTTTATACTAGGTATGTAGTGAACCAGTCTGTTGTTGCCTCTGATGCCTTTAACAGAATAACTACAATACCTACATGATTACTGCGTTATAATTATTTAGATGAGTTTATTATTTAGTGTTATGCATTATCTCGTCGTTATTGTATGAATATATCTTTATAACTCTTAAACGTTTTCCTATTTTATATAGTGTGTTGCCTGACAGAGTTCACAAAGTATAAACAAAACAGTTTACATCCATCACAGTGAGACAGTATATGAACGTTTCTTAGTAAACATATATTTGTTTTAGTACAGCTATATTTAGGACAGTTCTTAACATTAATAAATGACTCTGCACTACTTGTAAACCATGTATCTGGAACACTTAATAACAGTTGTTTAGGCGTCCCAGTTTTGCATACGATCAGTTCGACCTTGCTTTTTGAAAGTAGTCTGCTTTATATGAATTAATCGTTCACACACAATCTTATTAAACTTTGCGATTGGGGTTTGATAAACTCGCGTTTGCAAATGAAATAACAATTTTTAAACATCATATTATTATACCTAAACTTAATAAGAAATAGCTTAAATATGATCAAGTCAAAACAGTCTTTGAGGTGGGAGACCAACATCCGCCAATCAAGGAAAGCTTACACCCAGAATTCAAGAAAAAAACCTAGCATAACGTAGTAAGTTTTGATTTGGTATGTTTAACCCATCACCAGCTAAGTCTTTGTTAGTTAGAGAACTTTCAGGCATGCAGTTTTCCTTAGCTAAAGAAATAGTTATAATTAATTCATAGTAAGAGCTTGAGAAAAAACATTAGAAGTGAGAGTATTTTTTCCGAAAGGAAGAAGGAACGATAGCCAAAACCCGTGCGTGCAGGTGTGACATCCAAATTATAGTTTAGCTCTTAAAAAATTTAGGTGCTCTGCGTCTGCGTCACAAACGCCTTAGAGTTGTAGTTGACAGGAGGACAACTCTCCCCAAAAGGCTATTTTAAAAACAGCATAAGTTTTTCGGGATGTCACCCTCTACATCAACCCTGGATGCCACCAACAACACCACTGGCTATCACTGTTCTAATTTTGAAACACTTACATTAAACGATTGGGGAATTCTTCCAATAACCGTGCAGCCGCTACATAGTCACTGATCATATCAGCGCAAAGGAGTTCCGGCTTCCAACAGTCAGGGGCCGGTTGGCAGAAGTTGCGGTGCTGTCTGGACTGCATCACTCCACGAGGATCTCGAATTAAAAGCACGACTTTCAAATTGAGTCTGAAAAAAGGTGAATACAGTTTATGAATCTATTTAATCTTTAATAAGGCAACCTGAAGGTGGATATTCGGAAGGGTGATGGCTGATCACTAGTGGCACATTTGTATACTCGCTTACATCCTTTGGAGCATGGAACCCCACTGGTAATCAAACTTAGTACTCTCTGATTTGCCCACTGGAATGATAACCACCCCAACCCACACAGGGTGAGACTAGAAAAGTTAGAGTAAAAATATGATTTACTACTTAGTGTTTATATCCAGAAGGAAATCAAATATAACATATAGGTACTGTATAATCTTAGAGTCCAAAACGAAAAAAGAAGCAATGATGACATAACTCATTTGTTCATTTATTCAATAACACTTTGTACCTCACCAAGGCTACATAGCTGTTATGAACACAATTATGTTTAAATATAATCAGGGTTGTGTTGAATTACAAAATTAATATAAAAAGTGGGAAACCTGGTTCGTTGGTACATATTTGTGATGAAAACATTTTTTACTTCCATCCAAGACTATAAAATACAAAAGGATGTATGATAGTTCATTATATGCCGTCTTCAAGATATAGCAAATCTTCAAGATATATTTGCACTCATGGAACAGAGAGAAAAGATGACAGGAAATGGTCCTACACTCTTTTAGTATAATAAGTGTGGCCAGTTCCTACATTAGTTACATTGCATGATGATTATGCTTTATAACATGAGCCACATGTCAAATGTCAAATAACTGTACTACACTTCTACCTTCTAATTATCTCTTTCTTCCGTGGATATACTGAATGAAAATCAATCTAAAAATACCAAATACACCGAAATATTTGTTGTATTGTGGATTGTCAACAACAAAATCCTCTTTGTTGTACGCCAACAATAAAATACATTAAATACAAAATACAACAGAATAAGTTCATACGATAGGCCGAGAGTAGTAGGTTGTAGAGATAAATATCAAAATATTAATTGATTATTATAAAACAGTGTATCTAATTTTGTCCTGAGAGAAGTCATCATGATGTCTTGTCATGTCTTGAATGCTAATCTAAATATTATTTAGAGAGGTAAATAGAATTTGCATCGCATATTGCATAACATACTGGAAAATATATGGAAATAAACTATAGTGTCATTTTATCCATCAGGTTATCAATGTGTCAGTTAATATAATAATTTTATTCTTACTCACTCTTTATCTTGCAGTATTTCTTGGATAAGACGTAACCTCACTCGGACAACTTTCATACTCTGAAAGGGGAATAGTTTACAAAACTTTGAAGAGAAGTCTGCATCAAAACACAGCTCTTTCTTATATTTACAATGGTCCCACAGTCTTGTATTGTGGCTGAATTGGTGTAAATGCCCTTTGCCATACTCAAAATAGTCTTCCATACCTTCATAATTGCATTTCATCATCTTTTTCATTGTTAATAAAGCCTTGTCAGCATAAGGTGGGCCTCGGATCTGGATAATTTCATACTTCAACAGAGGTTCATAGTGGTAGAAGTTGCCTGGCATTGCGTTTAAAACTTCACCAAGAAATGTAGTGCCCGACCTCCAAGTTGAAATTATGAGGCTCCTCAACGGCTTACCTCCAGATTCCATAAGCAAGTCCTCCAGTTGGTGAACACCTGAATAACTAAAGTTATAATTCCACAACTCAAATTTAATTTTAGACCTCGTTTTTTCTAATATTTTTTCGATATCCGGAGAGCCATCGTATGTATTGGTTGGTATTGGCTGCAGCAAGTTTTCTTCCCCATCTTCCACCTTTAAAAAATTCCTGATGTTCCTGCGGCTCTCTGGGGACGGACGGTAACTTGTGTTATCTGTATATCGACTTCCAGCAAGAATAAGAAGAACACTCAGACCGAAAGCGATACATATTGAGTAGAAGTTTACTCGCCGCAACATTACTAATTAAAAACACGAACAAAACGAACACCGAGAAACCACGAGGACACAGATCATTAACACAACACTAGTTCCTACTATAAAAATGGAACTAATATCATTTTTTACAAGTTTTGTAATACATTCGAATCATGATTCCTGACTTCGCGTTTCCGCGGAAACACCGCATTGCACCTCCACCACCATTTTCAAAGATTGACGTACAATTTGTCAAAATACTTTTTTAAAAAGTGCTGTCACTGCGAAGACTGATATTGTCATTGAGCCTTCCTTATAATTTTTTTAAGTCTCCTATAAAAAAGTAAAATGCCAATGGGAAAAATAATTTTAGGAGAATTAAATATTTCTAATAAATTAAAACAAGGTATTTTAACAAGACTTTTCGCAGACGTGTATAATGCTGAAAGTTTTATCAGTGAGTGAATGCATAGGTACTAAGACTACTAAAGACTACTAAGAGATAATAGCATTCAGTGCCGTTTTCATACAATAAGAGGAGGGATGAGTAACTAGATATCTAATGAGAGAAAACGAGCACAAACTATACTCTTTATTTATATGCAAATGGCTAACCGTTCTTCCATAACACACTACTAATAAAACTACCTATTTAGGTATTTGTTTTCTGTATTGTAAAATAAAACGAATTAATTTTGTTGTGTCTGTCCGTCTATCTAAAGAATCTAATTACACAGACAAAAAGTACCTACCTACGCAGTTTTTCATATGGTTTTTACCAGTGGACGAAGTGGTCCATGAGAAGGTTTAGGTAGGTACCTATAGGTATATTATTTATTAGAGTAAATTGACTGAAATATGACGATGAATGTTGAAGATGTTGGAAAATATCATGTGGTCTGGGCATGCGCAGCATAACCTATTGCAGATCGCACCACAAAATGTTGGTAATGCCTTCAACCCTTTTTACTCCAATACGCTGCTCTAATGCGGATTGGTGGAAAAATGTTGGAGTAAAAATGAAAAATCATGAAAAGTACCATGCCTATTTTTTAAGGTAGACCCACAATAACCATTTTTAAGATTATCAAATTGGGTCTAAAATAATACTTATATACTTTGTGGAGGTCTTTTACTGCGATGGTATTCTTATGTACATAAAATTAAATATGTTAGGTTAGTAGGTACCTACTTTATTCCAATTCTTTATTTAAACAAATTTAAATGTACATCATAGGTACAGTTCTAAATTTTTACAATCTCGTTTTAGACTAAACTTTATATCCAACAAAAGACATTTTTCCGATAGTCTCTCCCATAAAGAACCACAAGCCCACTTCAGTGCACACCAGAAGAAGCAGCCAAGCCTGCTTCACGGTCAAATACTTATAGCAGCCAGATTGAATGAACTCTCTCGCCAAGGCTAAGTCGGCTTGCAGTTTCTGTAAAAGATTCAATCAGATAAAATTGATACGCTCTAATGAGCATTAAAAAAATGTGTGCGCAAACACAATTTAAATTTTCTAATTAATTAATAATTATTCTGAATGATTTGCTATGAAATAATAATATTTTTTTTTTAAATCGTATAAATTCAATATTATGCTCATACATATTTATTGATTATTGTGTTTTATATAAGAAATGTTAACATTCTTGGCGAGTGTCCGATTTGCTTCCACCCCCCACCCCCCTTCCTTTGTTATTCCTAAAATTAAGAAATAACTTGGAGTATATTTTGCCTAGCCTATTTTCGCCCAGTCGAGCAGCCTACCTTCATTTCATTAGAATTCGGTGGTGCCATTTCCAGTGTGTAATAGCCCTTCGCAGTTCGCATTTTATGCGCCAGCGGTGATTGCATGGCTCTTTCTGTAATCAAATCGTGACAATATTATCATATCGTTACCCAGTACTAATTACTTAATTAACTTAAGTTGGAAACGTGGGAATGTATTGTATCTCCATTATAGCACTTATACGAGTAACATGACATGTGTACCTACCTATTAAAACTGCTTTAACTTATCTACTTACTTCATATACCTTTCTTGCTTTCTTCTCTAGCTTTTCGTATATTGGGCTGTTTTTATGGGATCTCTAATTTAATTATAATGATTTAAAGTTGGAATAATTATTTAAAAAAATTCTATTAGATACTTTATGGAAAACAAGCACCTCCTACCATTGCTATTATCGTGTATCAAATTAATTTAGTTTTACGAAATTATTATGCATTTTATTCAGTTATATAGGTACGTAACTACATTGGTGGTGCTAGACCAAATGTAGAGCCATTTTGTGACGCTTTCCCAGTTAGTTTCTGATCCTATATACCTACCTATTACCTTTGAGAAACTCTATCAACTTGCGTCTCGTCGTCCGCGGGAAATACACTTCAGATATTTCATTCCATATTGGCAATCTCATTCCTGAAATAACGAATAAAGCCAAAATCAACGGCTATTAAAACAAAAATTAAGCACGCGAATCAAAATGGGGATTGATGAAATTCAATATTATTATATGGATTGCCTTCTTCTCAATCCGCATTGCAGTTGTGTGGCGGAGTACTCGTATATTCCACCTGTCTCAGATATGGGTACAAACCCACGTTCATAAAAAGAAGAGAAGGAAGCAATAACTTACGTGCTGCAAAATTTGTTACAAGTCTAGCCATAACTATTAAATATATTTTAACCCCCAGTAATTATAACGGTTTGACAAAAATGGCAAACAAACTCATGCAATTTATCTGTCACGTGTCAGTAACCATTTGATACTTATTTTTTCACGAAATCAATTTTAATACATACTTTCTTGGCTATAGGTACTTTCTTCAAAAACTTTGGTATTTAAACATAAACGTAATAATTGTTGTACTTAAAGTACTCCTGTTACATAATATATTATTATTTCTTCATTGTTACTTTCAAAGATCTTTTCTTACAAGTTCTTTGGTTACTTTAATAAAGGGTTTGACAGAAGCTTAGGCATATAAATTACATGCGGGCCAAGGCAAGTTGATTGCTCTGCACTACTTGAACGGTACAGGACTTGCTTTCACGTTGGTAAAGTATTTTAAAAACCCATTGACCTCTATAATAGGTATTGTAGGTGTAGGTGGTAGAGCTTATACAGTTCTTCCGGGTAGGTACCACCGCTGATTAGTTGATTTTTGTGTTGATTAGCTTATCAGAAACAAGCGGTTAGTCTTATCTGTTAAAAGATTACTGTCAAAAGTTAAGTGTTAAATTGAATTTTAGAAATGGCCATTAGTGGCAACGAGATCCTTAGATTAGATTTAGATGATTGTGATCAGAAATCAAATCAACACTTATGATGATAATTCGGATGATTTCTTTGTTATTTCGAATTAATCATAAATTATTCTTAGAGAATTAAGAGAATAAAATTTGTGATAGGTTATTTATTTAAGTTAATAGTTATACAAATGATAGGAGAAAGTAGGTACTTTCTTTATTATGTGTTCAGGTACACAAGACAAAACAATTTTATTCAGTCTCTTGCAAAGCATTACTGCAAAGTAAGTTCATAAATATTCATTTCTTAGCCTTTGAACCACTTTTGCCTTTTCCACCTTTATTATTCTTTTTAATTTCCTTCTTCTTCACTTTTTTAGGCTTCTTTGTAGCCTTAGCATCGGCTTTAACCTTAGGTTTTTCTGTTTTAGCATCAGCTTTAGCTTCAGCTTTCTTTTCAACCTTTTCATCTTTATCCTTTTCCTTCTTCGCTTCGAGTGCTTTCTTTTGAGCCTCTTCTTTTAGCCTCTGCTCTTCTCTTTTCTTTGCTTCAGCTTTAGCTCTGTCATGGGCAGCCTTTATAGCCGCCTCTTTTGCTTTTATTTTTCGTTCCTTCTCGGCTTCTATTTCTCGTATTCTTCCTTCTATACCTGCGATAAAATTGTCAGCTAGTTTTGATGCGTAATCTTCCATTTTCTTTCCTCCTGGACCGTGAAAGAATCCTTGAGAATTTGGAGGTATCATTTCTACTTTTGCGTATTGCCATGCAATCGCACATCCTGGCTTAAGTGATTTGCTTGCAGCTAAAAATTTAAATTTGAATGTTTAGCATATCTACCTTAGATTTTATATTGGTTATTAAACTTTAAATTTCGAAGTAATTTATATATCGTTAACTATCTCCTTTCTGATCAATTTTCTTTTTAACTTTTTCTAATTCTTTCTCAAGGTATTTAGCTTCTAAAGGCAGTTGTCGGTCCCTAAGAGTTGTTATTTTTGACACCAACATCGAAGCTATTTTGTCCAATGCAGTTTCCGCTCGTCTTATGAGTGGATTACACACTAATGGTTTTGCTGGTGTATTTATCAATAGACGTTTTGTCGCCGACCATAAATTAAAGAAGACTGGTCCAACCGCTCTCAGAGAAACTGTAAAAAGCAAAACAAATTCGGTTAATTATTTTCAAAGTACACAAAACTTTATCATCGAAGCATTGCACAAGAAAGCTGACATTTTGTTTTGCTTTCTACAAGTTCTTTGGTATATTTTTGTAAGAAAACGTACCTAGTGCCAGATCTAAAGCTATTCTTGTTACTCTCGCCATTGGGTTTTAATAATTTTAAAGCATTTGTAGTAAAAAAAATTTATGTAAATAATTTAAGTATTGACATATTTCACGCTTTGACAATGTAACTATGATGCTATGACTGATGAAACGAAGAAATAATATTTTTTTATTTAGTTATAATTTAAAATAGTTCTTTTTTTAATGTTTGATTCAAAATGTTGACAAAACTTGTTGTCGAGTTGTTTGATTTTATCATATTTGTGCCATTTGTGGAACTAATCCAAAAATAATGTAAAGATTGAAATCTTTTGTACCTAACGACCTACATTGTATTGTACAAAAAATATCGATGTAATCTCTGTACTTATGTTTCTAGCTAAATGAAAGTTGTATTAAAAATAATCGTAAATTAAGACATCATAATAATCATACAACAATAAATTCTATCATGATCATCACCAATTACCTCATAAAGTCTCACTATGTTCAAAAATCCCCAGTGATCACGATTGGGCCATAGAGCAGACGCAGACATAGTCATTGGCCTATACCTATTAATTGTCTTAAGTGCATAATCATATTAATCATATAAAACCATTGTTTGCTAATGATTAAAGCTCCACTGCTCATTACTTAGCTTCTTACCGTGACTTGTAATGGTCACAAAGCAAATATTCATTTGTAGAAATACTAGAAATATAGATCGTACAGAATTCAGTTAAAAACAGGCAAGAAAATAATCGAATACCTACAGTTTAAGTGAAAGGGATTGAAATATATTATATTGCTGATAGTAGGTATGAAGCTTTGATAGTTTCCATTGATTAAACTGTGTCACTTCATACTTTAATTATTTGATTAAAATAATGAAAGTTAATTAATTCAAAAATTACTCTTAATCAGGTATATAAAGTAAATTAAACGATTTAAATATACGAAAATTAATAATTCATAATAAAGGCCAATGCACTTAATCTACTAGTAGTAGTAGGTAATGTTAATATTTTTATCGCAAAACGTTGGTTGGTAAAAGGAGAGCAAGGCCATGCGGGACGTATGACATCGAAATGTCCGATAGTAAATAATAATAATGTTTTAGCCACTCTAAACTATTTATTAGATAATCATATTAGACAAACATCGACTGACAGACTGAAGAATTCTCGACCCTCCCTAGTAAGTCTTAATTACGTTTCTCACTGCTACATTGCCTTAACTGGTTAATTAGCAGGTGTGACTGTTAATCGTATGAGCCAACCACTCAATTTTACCTATTGCCACCTGCTCACAAAATCGGTAATTGAAACATTTACGAATCGAGCAATCTACTTCATATTCTTTATCAACTCAGACCTTTGAAACGGATACCTACATGAAAAGGTATTATCTACGTAATGAGCTCATAAGCACTATTTTAAAATAATTTCCAACGCATTCTAACGATACAATCACAATAAAAAAGTGTAAGCAACTGAAACATCTCTAACCAAAAACATCAATACAAATAGTAAATTACATAAGAAGGCGCAAACTTTTGACAGGCAATTGTAAACAAAAAGTGATAGTAAACAAGCAGTCCAAGTATCGCAACAGTTACAGTCGCCGATAGTCTAGTCACATTACTTGTTAAGCGTAAGCTCTAATTGCACCGTCACAGCTCGTCGCACTTTCGCCTCACACCCGCTAATTCAAAAGTCCACACGAATTCGACCCCCAAAGTTACAACATCGGTTACATCTTTTCAGGCAAGGGTTCATTAGCGAGTTTAGTATCATTTATAATATTGAAGGCATCTAAGTGTTAGCATACAGATGTGAGTGAAACAATGGCTGTTTATCGTGTAAACAATGGAGACTAACTATGTTCGAAGGTGACGCTTCTAAAGCCGTGACTTATTTGCTTTTGATGTTAATCTTGGCGGACAATAGAAAATTGACTAGTATCCAAGGCTCGTAAATGGATTGCTTTATTTTTCTGGCGTTAATTAAAGTATTTTTAAATGTCTGAAGATACAAATTTAGATATCACAGGACTGTAAGCCTTACGGTCCCAGGGTACCTACTACTTGGTAGATTCTAAATATTTTTTTGCAAATTACTTTTGTGTATGTGTTGAGTTTTGTATGTTAAGTTATGTATATTAGAGCGTCAAACGCATAGTTCCAGAAGACAATATCTAAAAATATCAATAGATTTTGCACTTGAAGAAGCACTATAATATGATTTGTGCAATTCATAATAAAAAAAAAATACTATAAAACCGAATTGGTTTACATGAATCGATTTTTTCTAATTCTTCGGACACACTAATTGGGCGAAACTTGCACAATATGGATCTTTTTATACCGAACACTGTTTAATTATGGATTGAGATTGAGCTTCACCTCAGATTAGGTAAGTTCAATAATATATTCGGAAGACATACAACTTGTTTTATGTGTTAACCCATGGGTGGTGATGCGGGTGAAAGCTAGACCTCGATATACCATGTATACCAACATCCGTAACTTCTGATAAGGAGAGAAATTATTGCCAGTTTTTACAGATCACGGTACACAACAGTACACTTACAATTTAATAATATCACCACATTCACGAGTTCCTCATTGTTTTACTAAGTATGTAAAATTAATGTTATTAAGAGCAGATTATGCGACTTTGTGATTAACAATAATGTTTTGAAGAGCACTTACCTACAAGTGGTTTTAGTAATCTTCATAAACTATTTGGTCTAGATACGTAACTGTTTCGATTAAAATCAAATACACGACGACAAAGAGTTGCCGTTCACCATTTCATAACATTTTCGACGGTACCATTCTTCTCATATCGTCGGGGCTGCTGCGCTCCATAATTTTACTTCTTTCTTAACAACTTAATAAATAAGCACTTTGTTACAATAACTTCGTTAATCGTTTACAGCAATCCCAAATTAATTATTTGTTTCTGTTAAACTATTGCGTCAAAATCAAACCTAAATGTATCTCAATAAAACGAAAGGAATGGCAAATCAATTGCATCGATGTTGCATCGCATATCTTTTGTTATGTGATAAACTTGTGTAAAATTTCCCGTGGTATTCATCAATTCCATAATTTCTGTCGGTCGTCACTTGTCTATACTTCTATACTAATATTATAAAGAGGAAAGGTTTGATTTTTTGTTTGAAATGAATAGGCTCCGAAACTACTGGACCGATTTCAAAAATTCTTTCACCATTGGCAAGCTACACTATTCCCGAG
>DWAV01002516.1:0-11051 GCA_018231305.1 Noctuana lactifera | reverse complement strand
CGCGCGCTCTAATTTGCAAACCGTTTTCTCTTCTGCTACATAATTATCCATTTTGTTTTACTCCTATCACTAACACTACTGTTTGATCTCGTTATTACATTATTACACATTTTTACGAGTACCTAATGGAAGCCAAAAATTAGTTATTAATTATAATATGCCTACTTACTTTGAAATAAATGTATTCTAGTAAAATATTTAGGATTTAAAATCATCCAACTATCTTTCAGCGTCCGTTCCTGCGCCCTTTTAATCCAGCGGCTTTCCACGATCTCCTTTAGGTGATCAGTCCATCGGCTCACCATTCGAGGACTTTTCTTCGGTATCGGTTGTCAGTCCTACGGACGATGTGGCCTGCCCTCTGACACTTCAGCGTGTTTGTTATGCGAGCTATGTCAGTTACTTTCATTTCGGCATAGCGAAGTATTATTTTTTGTTAGATATTTAGGAATTATGTTCTAATGGATGTCCTAACAATAAATATTTGTGTGTAAATTAAGATAAGGACCATTTTATTATATTAATCGGTAAGTGATGTTGGGTATGGTTCTTCTGTTTCATCCCAAGTGTCAAGGCTTCCATCACCACTGCGTAAAGCTCTCTTCGCAATTATCGCTGGAGTCGCAGCTTTTACTGAAAAAAATATATAATTTATAGGCATGGAATATAAACAATACGAAACTCATATCTAAAGGGTTGATTAGCTAAATTTAAGAAATAATTATTTTGAAGGCGTCTCTGCAGAAGCTCATTTGATTATCCCTGGTAAGGTGTTGCAGATTGATAATAACAAAAAGTATTGATAGAAACAGGTACTGAAATGTGGAATATCCACCGACCGAGTGACCGACCGGTCCGACCGGAGGTAATAGAGTGAAATAGGTACCTACTCTATTAATGACAGTGTAACAATCAGACCGATTAGTAATATATTATGATGGAGAAGTGGGATTATTTAAAATTTAATATAGCAGGAGAATATAATATAATATTTTCTGTAATTTTTTAACAAAATTCCTAAATTCCTGTTCAAATGCATACATATCATATCTATACATATAAAATGCTTTGTCCTGAATGACTGACGGATCAACGCATAACCTAAATTAACCGCCGATCGTAATCGTATGACGTACGCATCTGATAAGAAAGGATTCTTCGAAATTGTACTCCTAAGGGGGTGGTAAAAACGGGGGCAAAGTTTGTATAGGACAATGTGATTCCTTGGTCCAATTAATAATGAAATCCACGCGGACAAAGTCGCGGACGTAAGCTAGTAATGAATAAATAGCTTAATAAAGTCAAGTTTGCAAAGAATTGCGAGATATTTGTTTAGGGTAGCTACGTAATGTAATAAGAGACTTCGGAATTATTCATAATGATAAACGAAATTCTCAAAAGAAATTAAAGCTAAATAAAGCTTTTTATAAGTATTCGTTTGAAACTGATCCTGAGTTCTCAGTTTCTACATTAGAATTATCGCATAAGAAGAAAGTATAGGTATAATCTATGGTCAAAAAACAAAACACAAACTAACCGCTCCGCAATTTTTTTTGTTTTAATAAGGAAAACGACTTTTTACTCTCTAGTTATCTTTTATATCGAAGAGATAGGTACTTGTATGTTCAGAAATATGTAAGAGATCTTCAGTTGCAGTAGAATTCGGGACATGTGGAACTCATTACCACTTAAACGCCCTGGGCGGCTACACAATGCAACTAGGGGAGCCGGTTATGCTGGTTAGAAGCACAAGCGGAATATTCCCATACCTTAGAACTATTCGACACTGGTGTATAAATAGTTTTTTGACAAGTCATTAACCGCTACGAGCCATGGCACCCCTGGGTGATGTACCTTACTTTATTTTAACAAAGTTTTAATTCTTATATATAAGAGTGTAGGTATTATTACTTACAGTCATAGGCCCATCCAATCTTTGCAAATGCGTCGATAAATTTGGTTGATAAGTTTATTCTCCCTAGTTCAGAGGTTCTATAATCCCATGGGAATACATGGTGGTAGTTATGCCAGCCCTCGCCCAACGCAGCTATGCTTACCATAGTATTTTCCACAGACTTCACAAATCTGAAATAAAAAATTCTTTAGATATAGGTACGTTCAACGTTCTTACAAGAAGCTTCAATAAAATTATGCCTGTATAGTCTCTTACTATCCTTATCACTGTCTGCAACCATTTTTATGGCCCTCTACTGGGCACGGATCTCTACCCACAATCGGGGTAGGCCTGGAACATACTCCAATACTCGGCTCCAATGAGAATTGGTGCAGATAGGTACAGGAAAGTGGTCAATTCAGTCAGTCAGTGGTATCCTTTCGACGATATCTTACACAAGGAGGAACATATGTATATTTCATAAAAGCAGAGCTTTTCATAATAAGTATACCTATATTCTCGTAATATTATGGTAGAATGTTTATGTGTCTGAGCACTAAACTCAAATGGTATATCTCTATAATGCAGTGACTGAAAGTAATTGTGCTAAATAGTATTCCGAAATTTCAATTCAGGATTATTCCGGTTTTAATATTATATCAAAAAGGTTATACAATAATAAAGAAAATATTTTGTTTAGCTTTATAATCATATTCCCAGAAGGACCAAAGGCTATTATAGTCCTCCCTTCACAAAATCAACAAACTTAGGGTTCTTTGTCTATGTTTACTTCTCAATGCTGGACTAGAAGCGATTGTTTATCAATAAATAGAAGGATACAACAGTGCGTTAGACTAAGTTCTGTCTGCAAAATAACCTACAATTCAAATTATGGAACAACGAAGCTGACGAGTTAACTTCGTCAAAAAAGACAACAAGCTTACATTAAGTCTTCGAAAGGTATTAGAAGTCCACCAACCCGAACTTGGCCAGCGTGGTAGCCTATGAACTAGACTCGTGATTATGATACAAAAATATAACACAAAAAGATAAAAGAGCATGCGGGAATCGAAATGGGACAACCGGAGCATACGTAGGTCCAAATGGAGCATTTTAAGAAAAAGCATGACAACAAAAAATTAATAAGGAAGCAATATTAACCTGTCATAAGGCTTGTTCCCCCACAGATGAGCGAAGCTATTTACGCAGAAAGCGATATTTAGTGTGACCGTGAATCTTGTGACGAAGCTCACTACAAAACTGTTCACCAAGCTCTCGTTCCAGAAGTGCATCGGTATCCACACTGGGAGCACCACGTTCAGTAACACGAACAATGGAATGAATGTTCTGAAACAGTAATATAAATAATTAATTCATTGAAGGTAAACTAAAACCTTATTGCAAAAGTAATTTGGTCAGCGAACTTTATCATTTTTAGTCAATAGATACTGTCTACCGTGTGTTTCTGGAAAATATTTTATCGAAATTTCTTACATTTTTTGAAGCTTTACAACGGGGTCAGCAAGAAGATCCAAGGAGGTCTTGCGAAGAGCGACTCGACGGTCTTCCACTGCTGGATGCGGGGTGAGTACCAGCCACCCAACATGGGCAAACCAGAACCCTCGACGGATGTCGTGAGGGTCGGCCACGCTCTCTGAGTATTTGTGATGCACACGATGGTCAAGTGCCCATGTGTAAATGTCTCGCTGAAAGAAACATACTTTGAACAAAAAACTTTATTTCACTCTAATTTCTAAAACGTCTATCTGATTCTGTGTGATATAATGGTTACCATGCTGGTCTGCCAAAGAATACTAAGTTCGATTCCAAAACAAATAAAGCTTATTTCTTGATCCCACGATCCTGAAATTCCCTAATTGTACCCCAACAAGTAAGCCAATTTTATTTAATTTACATTATTCCGAAATAGCTATAATGGGGCCCACTTATTAGTTTGGATGTGGTTTCAATGTCCCCCTTTATCCATCAAAAGCTGTGCGGGGGGCACAGCTTTTCAGCATGGTCTCACCCACGACGTAACGCACAATAGCATATAGCCTTCCTCGATAAATGGACTATCTTACACTAAAAGAATTTCTCAAATTTCTCAAAATTCCTCAGATTAGCGCGTTTAAACAAAAAAACAAACCCTCCAGCTTTATATTATTAATAGATATCTAATAGATTACACATTGTTGGCATAGAGTTATATTTGGAGTTAGGAATGAAACCTGGAATTTGCCCTTCTGGGTCAAAACCTAGGTATGCCTAAGTAGGCAAATCGTATTTTTCCTCATCTTATTTCGTAGACGATTCATTTTGCTTTAAACGCCGCGATACCCCGTGGTCCAATAACTAGGGTTAACAAGAACAATTGACTCTATTTACCGACAGCTACTGACCGAGTATGCCCGTTTCTTTGAACTCATATAATTGTTTGCTATATGCATAATGGTATACGTAACTGTATATTGGCCGTATAACAAGATTCTATAAAGTATAGCACTTAAAGTTAATAATATTTTCAATTAAAATCTGTGAAATAGAAATTAATTGAAGAACTGCATCTACCGCAAAACGTCAGTTAATTCAAATATTGCGTCAATTTTCAACAACCACGTGCTTACATGGTTTTTGTTAAACAAGTTACCTGTCCTGTGATGGTAAAGAGAAGAGCAAGAAGTATTCGAAGCGGTAGTCTTGCTCTATATGCTCTGTGTGACCAGAGACGGTGTACTCCCGCAGTGATGCCGAAGCCCGACGTGTATATTGTTGCTAGTGCTGCAACAAAAATACCCAATTTTACCAAATTCTCTCTTTTCTTATTGTTTATGAATAGCAAATGAGCATGCAAGCCCCTCGATGTTAAGTGGTCACTGCAACCCATTGACAGCCAAAAATTTAATAGCAGAGAAGATCTATCTGAGATATAATGCGAGAACAGAATTGTCGTAAGTTCCTACCTATACAGTACTCACTTTGTATGTACAAAGGATAAGAAGGTTTTCTGAAAAAAAAAGCGGTCGAAGCAATACAAAGCTTTTCCTTTGGGAATCACTTTCTTTAACAATATTACAGAGAAAGTACTCTTATAAACATTACATTTTCATTTCTCAGTAATTCTTATTAACTCCATGTTACTGTGAAATTATTTTAATTTTGAGAGAGCTCTGTTTATTTATTTGACTAATTGTTTATCAGAGGACGCCTTTTCCACTAATGAAGTACACTAATGAATACATACATAGTAGGTACCTAAATACTTTTGTCTAATTAAGAAGTAGGTTTTGGTAATCCCATTGCCATTTCCAAGAAGGTAAAAATAAAAAAAAATTTATAAAATTGGTTGTTTTAACAGTTTAATAAATTAATAACACGTGTACTGACAACGTACATTGCACGCACACTTTAGACTTCAGTCACCGAGTCATATTAGATGAGAAGATATTTATTTTCGAACTTGTACATTCTCTATGATAATCAATCAATTGTTTTGCTATTTTGTGCCCCCTATTCAAGGCGCTCAGAGCACGTGCCCCGCCTGACTCACCCTACGCCACCCACGCCGTGGCGAGGGTTGTTGACAACACACTGCGCATGTATACAAGCCCTAACAGTTATCGCACGTATTATGTCATCTCGGAAACGGAGCGCCACTGACTTGCCTTTAAGTACCGAGGTGAGGCATTGCCTGATTATTTTGATTAGTGTTTACTGAAGTCTGAAACTTTGTAATGACACTATTTAACCACGTTTCTAAAAGACTAGTCAAATCTTATTCAACTAAGATGTATCTTAACTTAACAGTTCTGTGAAATCAATTTGAGTTTCTAAAACTGATAAAGGAACGATTCTGTAGTAAAATTTTAAAATCACTGTCTTCTTTAAAAAAATCAATGAAGATAATCATGTTTTCAAAAAAGGGTTTTGTTACTTGACAGTAAATTTTATAGTTATATAATTAGGTGATTTTTGTATTGGCTATTTTGTGCCCCCCTTTCCAAGGCGCCCAGAGCCCGTGCCTTTTAGAAACTGGCGCCAAATGAAGCAATTCATTTTGAAATATAAGAATTTAATCTGGTTTTAATTTATTTCTAGTTTACCAAGGCTACTACGGTTTAGCGTGAACGCGCCTTTTTCAGAAACACACAAAAATATTTATAAAGACAATAATTATGTTCCGAAAATAGCTGTTTCGACACATTAGTCACACATTAGTCGTATGTACTCGTACATATACACGTCTGTTGTTTCTTAAGAAACAAATATTTGTATCTGGACTTGATTGTTTACAAAATATACGTGCGATTTCAAAGCTCTGAGTAAGATACAGTAGCAACGGTATAGGGAAGTGTGAAAAGTCAGTATCAACTTGTTTTTGGCCTATTATCTAGAGTCATGTTCACTTCAACGCTATAGCGATTATATTTAAAATATGTAAATAGAAATGACAGGTTCCGATCATAAAGGAGATTCACTGCAACTTAGAATTAGGAACTTACCAAATAATGTGGTGAGGAAGTTGACCCTGTTCGTTAGGATGAGGTACAGACCGTATACTGAAGTCACATGCAATGACACTTGTGCTAGTAGGTCGGGCCATCGTATTTGAGGTGTGAATTCCACAGCCTCATACGCACTTATATCGAAGTCCGTTTCACTATTAACTAATTCATTTATTTTATCATTTTTTCCGAATACCGAATTATTATTATCACACTGATTCAAATTTTTTAAACCGTATCCGTTTTTCAGGAGATCCATTTTTATTTCTGGCTCATTCATCACGTCGACATTCTTCTGTGCTGGTGCCATTCTGGGAACAAAAAAATAATTATTTTAGCTCCTGTGGACAACTAAAAATGTAGGTTACAAGGTAAACAAGGCTAAGTCAACCGAAGAAATACAAGCGCAATATCAACTGAGAATACATTTTTCTTGACCTATATTAATTTAGTTGGAATTATGAATGCGCAAATGCTGTCCCTTGTTTAGTCGAAAAAAATTTAATACATATTCGTAAATGCGAGATTTCTAATTTTCAGTAATGACCCTTCGGATAGTTAAGTACCTATACGAAGATCGAAGCAGTATCTGAGGACGCTGAAAGTTAAAATGACGTTTTATATCCATGAATACATATAAGATAAAAATTGTAAAAAAGTTATATCAATTTCCAGCGACATAATAATAAAAGAAGCTACGTATCTGTTACTTGGAAATGGATACGCTAGTCATTGGCAGGATGAATTGTTGACACAGGTGCAAATCTACAGTAAGTACAGATTACAGCAGTACGATGTTCGTACATATTCATAGTAGGTACGACGCATATGTTGACATTGTTTAACAAACATTGTAGTACCAGACCAGCATTCTTTGTTTAAACTGTCCCTCCTGCTTTATGCGAGAACTCTCTATGAGACAACATTTTGAAGACAGTCTAGTGCAAGTAAGTGTTGCACTAATATTGATAATAGTATTTTTATAGCTATAACAAAAGGGCAGTTTCCTACATAGTCCAAGGAACTTTTAAAAAAAAATTTGGAAATCGCTTCAGGATCTTTTGAAATCTTGAAAAACAGGATAAGGTTGAAAAAATTGGAATATTATTTTTGCTTTAGCCTTACCATACACTCGTACATATACATTTACTATTAGAGTTCTTTGTGATTTAAGTAGGCAATTTTGACCTAATTTCGAGTTCTTTGTGATTTAAGTAGGCAATTTTGGCCTAATTTTAACATGATTGGGATTTGAAGAAGGAATATAGTGGAATCTATTTTCGCCTTCGAATTGCCTTACATCCGCAAATATTACCTACTAGCTGTGCCCCGCGGTTTCACCCGCGTAAAATTTTTTTTCCCAACATTTCCCTTCACTGCTCTGCTCCTATTGATAGTAGCGTAATGAAAAGTATACTATAACCAGCTCAGGAGTATGAAAAATAGTTGTACCAAGTTTCGTTTAAATCTGTAGAGTTGTTTTTGTTTCTGTAACGGTTATACAGACAGACAGACAGACAGACAAAATTTTTACTGATTTCATTTTTGGCATCAGTATTGATCCCTAATCACCCCTTGATAGTTATTTTGGAAATATATTTCATGTACAGAATTGACCTATGTACAGATTTATTATAAGTATAGAAGATATATAATTATAAATTAGAAACAGATTTCAATTTTAACAAGATAGGGATCGCCTTCAAAAGGGTTTACGATAAAGTACCATCTACTTAATTAAATTTATAGCAAAATGATTACATTATTATTTTCAAGGAAGAGATTAAAATATTTATATTTGAGTTATAAGGTAATGGTAAAGACAAAAGGAAAACGCTGGAAGAATTTTCATTATGGAATAAGCATAACTTTTGCACAGCTCTACATATATTTTATATTCCGTTTAATTTTGTGTCTACATAAACTATTAAATAAAATAGATAAATAAGAAGTGACACAATAAAAAATAAAGCCTGATGGAGCCTTCTCCGGTTGTGGGATGATTCGTGCCAGACAGTGGGCCATTAAATACTTCGCAGGAAAGTACAAAGACAATCTATTGTATTCATATTTTCCAAAATATGTACCCTTGGTTTCATTTCATAGATTTGAAGTAGTAAAACTAGTAAACAACTTTATTTCTTATAATTTTTTGTTCAAATATGTAATGTTTAATTTATAGATATTATATTATTGAAATTGTGAGTCGCATCGTATGCATGAATAATCTTGGTAACAATTGTAGGTACCTACAGTTTTCTTTTTACTCGTGCCAGCCTTGAGTTCGAGTTAATTGAAGCGATACAATCAATTTGTTTTTATTAACAAATTGTTCAGAAGAAGTTTTAATTTAGTGGCCTTATAAAATTATTAATTCTTAAATTTGTAATCTCTATTAAAAGGCATCCCTTTGAATCCCATGAAATCTTACACAGAAATTTGCTAGGCTCAAAGACGGAGGTAATGGCGTTTGTGATTCTTCGGCAATCTATTTATATTTGATGGAGTTTCTTATGTAAAATAACGTTAATTAAATTATGTCATAATATATCTTCTATAATCTTATGATTATAGTTATAATTTGCCATACTTTTTCCTTACGGTCCTTTAAAATATTACGTAATTGTAATATAATATGATATGACACTCAGTGCCACAATTAACCGCTTATCTTGCTTTTTCTGATTATAATATCGTAGAGATTAGGTACTTAAAATTAAGCAAAGATGCTGGATTTATTTCAAGTCTTAGAGCATTCATATATATATTGGGTAGGTAATCTAAATTTTAACTAATGAAAATAAATGTTGACAGTATGTATTTTAAACACATTTTTCACTTTCTAAAAAAGTACCGTTTTTATTTATTGTGTTCACGACTATATTCGCAATCGTTTAAAAACGGTTCTTACTTATTCGGGTTCTAGGAACTGTTTGAATACTTTTTGGAACTACATCCAGGATAGTGTTCATATCCAGCTAAGGGATATTGTAAATGCCTCTAAAACCTTAACATTATACCAGATATATTATTTTATACAAAACGACAATGAAATAACCTCTACATCAATTACCTATTTATTTTTGGGTTTCGATATTAATAAAAAATAAAAATTAGGTACCTACTATCGTTTACATTCCACAACGTATAGACACAATAGTGTTTAAGTACCTATTTATAACTTTTTACAAACTTATATATTATGTACATTATTACGAATATTTACTTTCAAGTATTTTTAAGAGCAATTACAGAGATATGTTTTAAAAGTGTTACTAAACTTTATCTTGTGTATAATCTACATAAATCCGACGCTGAGGTTCGAGATAATTATGTTAAATTGTATTTTAAAAAATACATGCTCAAAAGTCAACATCGATTTCAAACAATAATTTTATCGCGTAAAACATCACGATATTGGATTTTTTGTAATAAAAAGGAGATCTTTATTTTCCGATTTCGCTTTATTTTTCAATAAAGAATATCTCTGAAATTCTTATAATAAAATAAATACCTACGGCTTATGACTACCTATTTAAGGTAAATCTCAATAAACGGTGTCGTAGCGTAATATTATTTTTTTGCGCGTGTAACTTGACCTTAATAGACGAATAGAAAGTGGGCGAACAGAGAGGATTCGATATCTATACTAAATGATTTTATTAAGCAATTGGATTTTAATCAAATATTTCATTCAGGCAGGAAGGTCAAGTGCAATAAGTTTTATTTATTTATTATTTATGTAAATATAAAAACTTGTATGGTAGAACTTTTATAGTTCGCTCAAAGAATTACCATCACCATAACCCGCTGTGAACAAATCTCGTCTCTAGTTATTTTCGGTTGGGGAGGGGCGGACACTTTATTTGAGGAAACCATCTTCATAACAATATGCACTTATTTACGACTCAGATCAGATATGTATCTAGTATGTACTCGTACCTCACTCTTATTTTGAGTTGGACATGGGGGCTCATTAAATAAATAAATATTAAAACGCTTCACACTACCAGCCCCACACTACGATTCCTTGTGTCGTGCGTGGGTACCATGAAAACATAGGTACAAAGACAATGTAAAAAAACTGTAAACAATGGTTGTTTACAGTTTTTTTACATCATGAAAACACAGGATTCTGATGGTGTTCTACCTTATAACCGTGAGAGGGACTAGGCGAACGCTTTTGTATAAGCTGCGCCAGTGTTTTTCGTATGCACGCCGTCCATCTCTGGGTCATCAAGCGTGAATAACGACGGCTCCCCGCCGGCCTCCACCATAGTACCGTCAAGGAGGCACACGATCATCTAGCGCATGCCGACTGCCTCGGCTGTCCATCCTAGACGCGTAGCCATCTCTCTTGGCTCCCTGACTCTCTTGGTCTCCCTCCTCTATACTACGCACCGTCACACAGTGTCATAGGCTCTTAACACGGTTTGTTTTTATTTTATTGCTAATTTAGAACTAAGTTCATAATAAAGTATCTACTTTATTTTATTTATAATGCACTAGCGACCCGCCCCGGCTTCGCACGGGTGCTGATACTAAATACACTACAGAAAAACTGTGAACGTTTATACTCTATGTATTAAAAAAAACCGCATCAAAATCCGTTGCGTAGTTTTAAAGATTTAAGCATACAGGGATATAGGGAC
>DWAV01002515.1:0-11054 GCA_018231305.1 Noctuana lactifera | reverse complement strand
TCTGCAAAATCACAGATGCCAAATAAATGTCGATATATTGCGGTTTTAGGAAGCGAGTTTTAAAAAGTTGTCGCTACGTAAAGGCTTTGTATAAAGTGAGAATGATGGAATACCTATATGGATAGATGGTGTTTTATTTCTAGCTGTAGGTATGAGGATTTCTCATAATTCGATTATGAAGACAAGCAATGATTCGAAGTAAGAAATTGAGGTATTTATAAGGTCTATTTTGTGTAGGCACCTATCGAAGCAACAAAACTGTTTATGTTTCTTTACTTAATCTCGCAGGTCCACGAAGTCAGTAAAACTTTCAGACCTCATACCTAAATGGATGAATCGTTTTCTTTACCGTCCGGAAGGGTATTCGTAGCTTATGATTTGGTCTCAAGAAGACTAAACAGATCTTGTATCTATCAGGTTGACAACCAATATAAATAATAGGTAGGTACTTTGCTACCGTACCTAAACTTAAATCTATATCCTTAAATATCTCAAGATATCCTTTTATTTTTATAAAAATACATTGCATTCCTATTAAAATTAAGTATTGGTATGCAGATAAGATATTGTTTTAGTATACAGTCCCATACATTACCTACGTGGAATTTTCCTTAAAATCTTAGCTTCTCAAGTCATTCCATCTGAATCGTTGTTTAACTAGGTATATAATCTAAGTTTTTAAGCAGTGAATTGAAAATATCAGCAACAATTATTTTCACAATAGGCGGACAGTGATAGCAAAATTATGATTGATTAGGTACATAAAATTGAAGCCGAGGATTAATTTCGGTATAACTTACAAGACTTCGGCGACATGTTTTATCGTTTCGTTTAGTTCCATTAGTAATATACCTACGATATTATTTTTGTTTATACTTTAAAATGCAACATACCTAATTATGAACTGTTATTGAGTTTTTTATTCTAAGTCCAGCAATTAAATGTAGATACCTAATGAGCTATAACGATGGGCCGTGCCTCTCTCCAGAAAGAGCCCACCCCAGGATTTTCGGTTACAAACTCAAAAGTTGATAGAGGCATCATTATCTCGCAGTTCAGGCTCTTTCCAGCCTTCATCTCCCCCTGGAAAATATCCTTAGTTACGCCAATGCCCATGACCTGTGAGCGTTATTTATTATTAATAACATGTAAATAGCTATCGAAGAAGAATTTACTTACATTACCTATCAATAACTTGGGTTTTTACAATTAATTATCACTAATTATATTAAATATACGTTACCTACCTATCAAGATAAGTAAAATAATTTATGAGAGGCGCGTCACCTACCTTAGTAACTTATTTTATTAAACACCTATTTAATAAATAGATACCTAGGTATTTAGATATATGACACTGGGTCTGCTTGTCTAATGTTTGCACATAATAAATATTTATTTAATGTTAAAGAATACCCATTAGTTTAAACTTTGCTAGCATTTAAATAGAAACCTAAACCCTCTTTTTTATACACTCTTACTTATAGCTATCACATTACCTATATAGGTAGGTACTAGTATCCATTCGATGTTTCCCTGCTAGGTACGCTTAAAAGTTAAAATCAATCTTTAACCTCATACGGTTGGTAGAGAATTAAGTCCGCCTTTTACCTACAAGCTGATGCAACGAATTTTAGTCAAGTTTTAGTGCTTACACATACGTGTATGTATTAGCTATACGTGACTGTAAACTATTTGCTTGTATGCGATAGCACAATATATATGGCTAATGTTCAATTTCACGTGAATAGTCCAAAAGACTTATAGCAGTCATTATTCAAGATTACAGTTAGCGTGTAATTAATGTTTTGCTGCAAACTAAACTATTCATTAATTTTTGTATACAAAACAAAATCATTGTGATTTCGTTACCTACATGGGACCACTAGATATACCAGGTACCTACCTATATCTTTATGAACTGTACAAATTCTGGCAGTCATCGGGCAACCAACACATTCAGAGAATTCGTGTATTAGTGTTCGTGTAGACCTGGAACTCATTGATCTCATTGGTCAGTTCAGCAGCCACGTGATCGCTGGCTGACTTATTTGACGTGAACACAACGGAATTAAGAGTTCGTAACAAGCCCGCAGGACACAGATTGGATAATTTGGTACAGTTAAATTGTGTCGTTGACACACTTGACAAATAAAATAAAATAAAAACATTTTTATTCATCATAAGGTATGCGTATACACTCGATGAACGTCAAATAACACAGTGCATCGGCTTTAGGCGCCCTTTTGGCTAAAGTAGGCCGGGAGAAAAAAGCCGGCGGAAAAAAACTCTGGGCACTCCTTTAAAATGAAGTGTAAAAACATTAGATACTTATTTATATAAAAGGGGACACCCAAAAATGATAGATTTTTTATTATCATTTTTAATTTAAATTTTTATCAAATATATTTCCACTTAACGTTTTTTCTTGAAGTTACAGAGCCTCGTTAAATATTATAAAAAATCCTAATCATTTAAAACGTTATATCGGTAAATATTGTTCCAGGAGCAAACGACTGCCACAAATGCCAAAGTCATAAATATGTATGCATGACAACAAACATATTATTACAAACGGCGTGTAGGTATTTTCTATGTAACAAACTTCCACCGTTCCACATGGTAATAATACCCATTAAGTTTATATTATTAAAGCAGGAGGCAATCTGTACGCCGTTTTAATGTATTATGTAGAATTATAAAGGCGTCGAGCCCCGCTTACTTCTTATGATTTATTCATGAGGAAGAACAACGTTAAATTTGAAGATGCCTGCTTGTACAGGGGCATTTTGGCACAAAATGTCAAGCGCTTTACGAGCCTAATTTGTTTTTCATAAAGATTTATCGGTAACTAGTCCATAGACCAATTAAATTACGACGTAAGCAAACGAAGTTTACGCGAACGCTGAAATTGATTTTATATCGACAGACATTTACTATTTATTGAGGTGTACAGAATATTGTATCTAATTGGGTTATTCCAGGCTACAAGGTACTTTTTGAAATAGTGCTTAAGGTGTTCCAACACTAAATTCCCGACCGCGTAGCGAGTGCAATATTCCAGGGAAGTTTGTTTCAACTTCGTAGGATTCCGGCAACCGAGCGAATTTATATACAAATATTTCTAAGAAGAAAACTTCTTTGAAGTCGGACACAAAGCCAATCCACCGCGGTTATCCGTGATATTTTCAGGCAAAGTCGTACCTTATTCGCAAACATCGAATCCCGTATACAATACAGTGCGAAACGAAATTCGAAGGATAGATAATTTCGTACCGAAAGAAATAAGGCGAAGGGAAAAAAATATAAATTGAATAGTCGAATACACGCATCCCGGCATTACCATAAAGGCAACAGGGATCAAGTTGGATTCCTCTACGAACTTTTTTATTTTCCTTCCACCTCTAAATCTCCCAGGGAAAGCTTCGCGAATCTGCAAATGTTGATTTGATGATGTCGTGTCGGCGACGCGCCATTCGCCATGTGAAAGTCGTTGGCAGGAACCGGTAACGAAATACTTATTTCCGTTAAGTACTTTCATAATATAATTGTGTATTAGATATACCTGCAGCCTCTATGTGGGTGCAGTTTATGATTAACTTATTAACTTTCAGCAAATGTGTGTAGCCAATCTGCCTGGTTACGGGCACCTCCTTTTATGGCCCACAGCCGTGGAAGGGTGCGTACTATACCACGCTGCCAAATGCGTTAATGGCTAACCCGTCGGATGTTGTCAAAACACCCAAAGTATACTCAGGTTGAACAGCTGAGTTTGAGGTCTTAACGTGCCCTCGAGAGGACAGAAGAGCGAATGCGAGCGAATCGCTAGTGGCGGTAAATGTACCGCCACTAGCGATCACCCATCCGAGTACCGACCGCGGCCGAGGTTGCTTATCTTCTGAAATTGCGGTCCACACTACCAGCGCAGCGGGCCGCTTCTGAAGCCTACCAATACATGTCTCGTACTCCATCTTTGTAAAATGCTCTAACACTCTTCAGTAAAAACGACAAATATATTTTCTAAAAACTAAATGTTTTGACTTTGACAGTTAAACATTTCAAACTAGTAGAAATTTCATTTTATTTCCTGTGATGCGGGAATATAAAAGTTTGTCCTGTCATACGTAGACAATGTAGACATACCTACCTTCTACCTACTTATTCGAAAATTCGTTTGATGTCGGCAACAAAATAATGTTACAGCAATAAATATTTACAAGTAGCTTACGTACTTATGTGTTTATTCTCAGAGCAAATATGAATGAGTTTCTAAAGACGTCACTAATTATCTGTACATTATCAAAACGACTAATCATAGAGTACAATACTTACCTACTAACATTTTTGTAAATATAAACCTACATTTTGTGTAAGTATAGTTTTTAACTTTTTATCAATTATTCCATATAATTTTCGTCGTCTTCCTTTTTAAGTTAATGACCTACTAAATTTCCCTTTTTACCATTAGAAAATGATAATTAGGGCAGAGTCTAATACAGAAATTAACTAATTAATATCATTTAAAAGCTTCTTGCAACTGAAATTTTATTATCTATTATCTACCTACTCGTATATATCTGATATAAATGTATACAAACTTAAACAAATCTGTTTACTATCAATAAAACAGTATCATACGTTAGGTATTCGTTTTTGTTCCGATATCCATGTATCTACTGATATCTGTTTTCACCTGTTTATAAGTATTCTTCCAATATGCTTACTGCACAAATAACTTATGTTTCCGGCATGGATGCGAATTTTGACGTCTTTGGTAAAACGTTGATGTTCACGTTAAATTTATAAAAGCTAAATTATAAAAGCTCCCTGTATCGTTAAACTTACGCACAACACATCGACAATTTAAGCGCACTCGAAAACAAAAGCTAATCTGCGCAAGCACTCAACATCTCAAACTGAAGCTTATCCAGTATCAATATACTTAAAGAAAAGAGTGGGTAGGGCAGTCACCGAGCATAATAAAAACGAAAGTAATCATGCAAATTGGTGGAGGAAAGTTGAATTAAAAAGCTGTTCGTGGGGGCAGTCGGGGTGACGTGGGGGGGTAATGTGTCTTAATGACCGCAATGGATGAACCGTAATCTGTCCAACCTTTTGCTCTTAGTTCTAACTACGAGTACAAGCGTCGATTAATGTAGGTATAAGTATGTAGAGTACGAGTACATTAGATATATTGAATATCTTAGCTTGTTTTGATTCGTTTTATGACCTTTATACAACCAGAGAGTTATTGGCACTAAATCCGTTCAAAAAGCTCGTGTATCTCTTTAGTCAACGTATGTGTCACGTTTTTATCTCATTGGTCAATTTAGATGTTACATTACCACTGGCTAATGTAACTGACATAAATAGAATAACATCAAGAGTTCATAATGGGCTAGAACAAAACACTTAAGAATCATAGATTTGAATCGCACAACTATTCCATTTGCGGTTTAGTGTGTCGTGCATCACATGAAGTAGATCTTCGTTTACTACATTTGTCTTAGAACCCACGAGCAATGGCTAAAGGTCAGACGGTTTACAGTTTATCCATTGCGGTCTTTAAGCCACATTACACTCACCCTCATTACCCGAATAAGCCGTTTTTCCATACTTAACAAATTTGTATGTTTTTATTTTAAAACTTTTTAAATAGCAATGAACAAGGTAAGCAGAGGAGATAATTAGTATTTAAAGACCGTACAGGATTTTCTTAAACTATTGTTTATAGTAACTACTTTTGAGACTTGTTACAATGAGGCTGTTTTAAACGACTGCCTAAAGGTCAATATAAAACGATTTACTACATTCGTCTGTAATGCTTTTAAGGCTTAGTATTGCGGATTGCTACGAATTCATAGCATGCATTTGCTGCTACGAATAGTGCTACGAATTTTGCGGGAGGTCCCAATTACCAATGTACTCGTATGTATTAAGTTAATAAGTATGCATTATATTTAAGACCTACCTAATTTATTAACAATTGTATTTGCTTTTTATTATTAAGTTTAGTATGTTAAATAAAAGATATATTATATGCTTGGTTAAAGATAAATAATAATTAATAATATAATAACATTATTTGGTAATTTTAAAAATCTGCGCTAATTCGTATTTAAAACGTTAGTATCTCATCAGCTTCATGTTCGTGGTAGGTATGTATGTGTATACAAACGCTCGCTCACATAGACGTAGCACTAGCGCAATGAAGGCAACAATTTTGAAACAATTACCTTGAGCCCGATATCGTAAGATTAAGAAAGTCCACGGACAGAATTAGGATTCGTGGCGAAGGAGGGCGGCGCTCCTTAACGGCCCGACTCCACAAATTGCGGACCTTAACGACGGCATAAAACTCGACGCGCACTCCCAAGATGCCACAGATTGTACTCAGACTTAGTTCAGGATTAATGGTGTAGAAAACAGATTATCATTGGCTGGATTTCCATTAGACGAGATCACCAGACCCCTGCCACCGGCGCGTGAAAACTCTGATAGCACTCGCTGTTATTATTTTCCACATAACAGAGCAGCGACGCTCCCGATTTAATTCTATTAGGTTCTGTCGAGTTTGAACGACGGCACAATAAAATTCGAGACGGCGTCAACGTGCATAGTTGGCTGTGAGAAAAGTCGTCAATTTGAATTTTAAGAGTCGCGGTTTGTTGAAACGCGAGGATTAAAACTGTTAGTTATATGCTAATTGTCTACAAGCTAATTTGATTCAAATACTACCATAAACTGAAACATTGAAATACATTAGTTATTAATAGTTTTTAATACCAAAAGGAGAGTTTTAAAAGTCTCTACCGTACTACGTAAGTCAGGTTTCTCTGTGAGCTTTTATTGAATAAAATACGATTAAGGTCTTTTATGACTTTCCTCAAGTACTTAATAGCGTTTTTGCTTTTCGATTCATACTATAATTAACTCGCAGGCACTTGCATCCAATTGCAAACAATATTTAAATTCGTTGGCTTTTCGCATCTGACTTTCATGCCTCAAATTGCCTTGAAATTTAAAATCACTATGGAAGCACCACGTACGCGGTACGTGCGGTTTAATGAATACAAATTACATTTGCAAATGTGCTTAATCCTGAAATTAGTTACACCCCCCGCCGCACCGCGGCGCCTCCCGCTGCCTGTAACCCTTCTGCAATGCTATTTGTTATTACACCGTCTAAATAGACAAAACTAAGGTTTTTGAGATAGAAAATCTTTGGGTTAAGAAAATTATACTATACTACTATACGAATACATAACATCTAAGTTTTTATAGTGAAGCGCGCATTGTAAGTAGGTATTATGCTTCCAAAGTAAATCATGGAATGTAATTTTCTTCTCATTTTCAGTAGTCTATCTTGTGTTTATGTCATAAAACGTATATTTATACGCTCATTTATAAAATAGGCAGCTATACCTATACCAGGATACCCAACGCCACATATTGGGACGATCTTAATGATGAATTATAATTATTGTATGGTGATTACACGCAAAAGATTCCTATATGAAGATGAATTGGTAATGAAAGGTTCAATTTCGTGTTCCTATAGGTAGATATGTTTGTATGTATGGTTTAATACATTACATTTTGGTTTTCTTGTCAAACGTCAGTCACGTAGTGCTCTTGTCGGTTTTTTTAAATTAAATTTTATTTTGGGAATGGGAATAAACCAATAGTTTTGCATTGTATTCAAAACTGAACTGTTACAATTCAGTTATAGGTATTATAAAGGAATTGGGTTGTTCACGCCTCATCTAGCCCTCGTTATGCCTCGCTCGTAAATCTTCATTCCGCCCCTATCCCTCCAGACACACCACCACTCGATGTTTTCATATCACATAATAGAGCTTTAGTTATGATTTCTTGAACTCATTTCATGTTAATAGTATTTATATTACTTATAAAATATGTTTGATCATTAGAGTAAATAAGCTAGGTACTATTTACTCTAATGATCAACACTACTACAAAATAGAGATTTTTATAAGAGTAGCATGACTCTATCGTTGTAGAGTCAACAATAACTCCCAATACAAGCAAGGAAAAAGTATCTATTGGCGTACGAAATAGCATCAAACGATTGAACCATCGTCTTTGTACATAAGTATAATGTAGTATTAGTCATAAGCTACATTGTTATCTTTTTCTTTCTATTCGGTGATGTCTGTTTACTTTTTAAGATAGAAAAATGTACGCGTAGGTACCTACTGAATTCTTTATATAGTAGATACTTATTTTAGTTACGTCTATCGTTAATGTGACCTCACTACTAAATAGGTACATATTTTAACATTAGTTTGAGTACATAATTCTTATATACATTTTTTTTCCTTAATGTGTCGGTACATCACGATCATGATACCTAATTATTCACTTATATAGATTGTCCTAAATTCACAACAATTTTAGGCACCAACAATATAGCATACTGCGTTTAATAAAACATAGCAATCGTTCCAACCTATAGAAGAGGTACCTAACTACGAGTGTGTATGAAAATGTGAGGTTCCGTCGAGGCACAGCGGAGGGGCGAGTAGTAAATAAATATAAATACACAACGGCGCAGATTTATAGCGAGTTGCGCAAATGTAAGGCACACTCCTCCGATGCAATATGAATAGTTTTAAGAAATAAAAGTGGCAGGATATTTTTATGTAACTCTGGTTTAAATTCGTAAAAAGTTCACGCGAAACCTACTCTTAAAATATCCAGTAATGTTTATTTTAATGGAAACTGTGCTCCACCAATCAGAACTAAGCAGACCTACGAGAATTTACGAGAATTGTCTAGAAACGTGAACTTTACATCAGTAACACTTGTGTTGGTTACGTAGTACATTTGTGTACTTCCGTTGATGGCTTCAAACAAGAGAACAGTATTATATCAACGTACTGAGTGAGATATTATATTTTGTAGTCAGGCAGCTCCAGGCACGGAACACAATTAACTTGTAAGATTGTCTGCGGAGGCTGCACTCGCTACTTTCCCCCTTCTCATCCATCTGCCCTCCCTCCGAAACAAAACATCAATAAACTACTCTCCTCAACATAATTTCGACTCTATTATCGTATTGTAAGGTCGCTTTTGGGTCGGACGTTTTTAAGTTTTATGTGCCGCATTTATTTCGTGTAGGTATAGCAGTCCAGTTACCCTTGATTGGTTGTCGTTCCTCTAATCCCATTTTGATCCTTTCCACCCAAAACCTAGCCCTCGTTCAGTTAACTATTGACATGGAACGCATACCTGTTTGTTTGGATGTTTTTATTTTGTTGCCATTACGTGGTTGCATGTGTTACAAATCGGGAGGCTTTAACCGACAAAAAAGTTAAGTGTCAATGACCTTTGATATTAGTCGATATTCATTTGTAGGTATGAAGCTGTAATTTATAGGTACTCGTACTTATTCAAAGTCGGTAAAGTCTAAGGCTCTATTTCAGCCCCTTTTGTTAGTCCTCTTGCAGAAGACGACCAAACAACATTATTTAAACTACTATGACTACTATGACTACTATGATGTTCTGTATGTGTGTGTGTGTGTGTGTGTGTGTCTGATAAACACCATAATACTCATTACAAGGTATTATTACTATTATCCAATAGGAAGTAATAATAAATAAAATAATAACAGATTTGATAAAAAAAATGGTCTTAATTTGACCATTAACCTATTTTCTGGGTCCATCAATAAGAAGGCAGGTACGTCATAATTAGTATAGACGATCACAAATACAACGTGATGTAATTATCCTTAACAAAACGTTCATCAGCTTTTTTGCTGGCTGTACCGTATGTGAAGGCTCTGTTGGCCAAGGGTAAATATAATATAACGCCACAGGGTTGATATGATATCGTGTTCGTACGTACACTCACGCATGTAGACCCCAGACCTCAGTGACTAAGGCAATCCTTGATAAAATAAAAAACAACATTAATGTTTGCTACCATAAAGATAAGGCCGGTGACGCGCGGCGGTTGCGGTCGCGGCCACCGCACACACGTGCTTATGTAAGTAGAAACGAAACCGTGAACAAATACTACAACGCTCTCTAATTATAGTGGAGCAAATAACAAAAATTTAGAATTGACTCTCCGATAGCTACGCAAACAATCTGTCCGTACTTCGTACTTAACGTTGGACGTCGATGGGTTCGCAAATGATTACGGTATGATTTCAATAGGAGCCCCCGACCATTAGAGCTTCGCAGGGCGCGGCGTTAGTCCGCGAAAGCTCCACCAAAAGGAGCAAAGAATCGAAAAGCGATACCGGCTAATCCCACTAATCGGAGAGCAATTGAAAAATAAAAATGTAGATGGCAGAATGATTCCATTTGGAGCCAAAACGATGCGACAAAATAATAAAAAAGGTACGAGCGGAACGGAATGGGCCTGCCCTCGGCGGCCGACGGCTAATATTGAAAGCAAATCCTCGGCTAAATCCTTAAAGCGCCTGGATTCGAGCACCTGGAAACTGTGTGTTTGCGCCGGCCGCGCCTCCCGCCTGATAATCATTTGCTGGATTATTGTATACTTTCCGCTTAATGTCACCGAATTTTGTGAATCAATTGCTCGCAATTTATAGGCACTTCGAACTTTGCCCCCGATTTTCATCTTTGAATTTACAAGGATTTAAAACTTTATGCTCACTGTCTACAACCGAACCCTGTCATCTGTCTTCTATACATATTATAAAATAAAAAACTCTGCCGCATCTGCTGTCTGTCTGTCTGAATGCGATAAACTCAAAAACTAGCAAACTGATTTTTGTACTGTTTTCACCTATGGAGTGATTAAGGGACAGAGGAAAGAGATAAAGGACACAGAGATTAATTAGCATATGTACATTTAGGTAATGAATATTACGAAGAAAATGCAAAAATGAAATATTATAATATGAAGATGGCGGAAAAAACATGTCGACTAAGAGTTTTACAGGCGTGCGCCATGTTAACTATTACCAGAGGAAAAACAAAATATTCTAATAAATTGAAAAGCATAAAAGTTACTGCAAAAAGTCAACGATGTCTATCTTTTAAGGTGGACTT
>DWAV01002514.1:0-11054 GCA_018231305.1 Noctuana lactifera | reverse complement strand
CAAATAAAATAAATGTATTTCGATTTTGCTTTTTATTAATTTTTAGGCGGTACGAAGTTTGCCGGGTCAGCTAGTTTAATATAAAACCAATTGAACGTCTCTCGGCTGATGCGGAGTGAACTAATAAAATAATGACTCAATGCAAGCTATTCTTATTCCTCGTTCCCCTTGAATGAACCTAAAAGGACTCTAACAATAAACTAGATAGCGGATAGACCACTTATTTATTTGTACATCCCGTTTCGGGCGCTCTAAAGGCACGTAGGCATGCGGCGACAAGGAGCGTTCGTCTTGGTTTCACTGCGGAATACCATATGACTCACTGCCACTGCCAGTAGTGCCAGTACGACTACAACACAACTATGATTCTGCTCCACCAGGCTATTGGGTGAATTATCCTGTGATGTCTATTTATAGAATATCATAATCCAACCCATCTGTAGTATAACCGGTCTGCGATTATAGAGATGCCATGAGCTGTTTCGTTTAAGAATGGATTGGCTGGAAAATTATATACGGTTGAGATAAGATTGTCTATAATCTAAAAATTCCTTGATCCAACAAATATGCATGTGCGTGTAAAGATTTCAATAAACGACCGATGATCAATAGGATTGCTCATGTTCCAAAATAAAACCTAGAGATAAACCTAGAGATCTTACCATTCTAATGTTACCATGTACAAACCCAATTCAGTCCTCAGTTGGAGAGATAAAAGCCTGCCATTCTCGTATGTCTGCTGTCTGCGCTCCACAAATATTGGCAGCCGATGCAAATAGAAAAGTGATGTAACCACACAATGGAGCGTTTGTTCTGCTCTGTCTATACGCTATCCACTTGCATGGAAAGTACCCTTGGTCCTAGCAAGGAAATGGATCCGATATAAGACGAGAATTGTACCTAGACAATCAAAAAGATGTTTTACGACAAGATTGTCAAGACAAAATAACAATTTCTTTCAAGGTTTATACAGCGTTGGAGAATTGGAGAACCACTAAGGGTAAAGAGGAAAGCTCCTATTGTAGCGTCATCTACTTTGGTTCGATTAACTGCAATGAAAAAATTAACGCCACTTTTACGCATATTGTTTGTTATCTATTTTAGGTAATCTCACTTATATCTCGTCTCAATTGTTGCTTATCATATTTATCATAATCTGACAAAAAATGAGATAATACTATACTAGATAGTAAATATAATTTGCACACACAGTCCTCTTATCTTTCTTATCAGATACAATGCCTAAAATATCTCTTAACTTAATGAGTAATATTAACCCGTGAGGTGATCTAGAGGATATGCGTTAGTCAAACGGTAGTAATAGAAGATGAAGTGTGGGTTGCATGCCTGATGATGACTGTTAATTTCCTTACTTCTCGGGAAGTAAACAAGGTGCGTCACACGTCACACATCATAAGATATGGGATAGCTAGCTGACAGAATGTTTATTATTATAAAGCAATTTGATTCATCTTAAACTACTTCATCATTTTCACGTAACTTCTATCCAAAACTTGTAGAACTGAGAAACTGACTTTGCAAAATCTTAAAGTAAGTTCCCGAGTTACTTATGAAGTTGAATGAAGTTAATCAAGTTAAGATAACTAAATAGTCTATATATATATTATGTCTCTTTATTTAGTTTATTTTACTTCTTAATTATTTTATGTTTACTCATCGAACTGCCTTCAAAGTTAGACTGTTTGAGCTAGCAGATTGCTATGAGTCATATTTGTAAAATCTAAGCCCTTCGTAGGAATCTCTAAAGGCCCTTTTATCGTGATTGAACGCGCCGTTATTTGTTCATACTTTCATCTTGGTACTAACATATTCAGTCTCTCGAGACAAGTTTCAGCTCGCGCAATATTTCTCTTCGTAAAGTATTTACAGGCGTACGAGTATGTAATGGTTTACGTAAGTTCAGGAATACCGCAATGAATTCCGTTCTCGACTTCTCGATTTTCTTAAAGCTTTATTGAGGCCCAATTGCAAACAGTAGGTACAGCATCGTGTCGTCACTCATACTAGGTACATACCTATATACATATTTATTTATATTCCGGCCGCCAATTTAAATTGCAAATTAACAAAGGTACTAGCTAAACTCGCCCGCCAAACATCAAAGGACGAGTGGAATAGTACTGCCGTCTCGGTGATTTTAGTTTATTAGCTAGCTAGGTATAATTCTTAAGTGCGAGCCAGTTAAAGTTGATAGTTGTGTATGATTGAGAAGTGCGGAGGTGGTGGTGAATTCGAGATGTGTGCACCGGCGCTTGGAGTGGTGCCAGCGCATTGTCGGTTGTCGCGAATAGTGCGCTCGCGCAGCCGGGTCGACGACACCGGACGCGTCTTACTGATATGGACCGTGCTGTTAGATTAGATGCGCAGAAAACGACTATAAAACACTATGAACATCATATTTCTCAAATACCTGTATCGGCGGAGTCTGTATAATGCTCAAACTGAAGATTAACGAGTTATCGTAACAATAGAATACAAGGAGTGCTGTCTTGATCGTTAATTCAACGCGTACTAATCTAAATCAAGTTCGCGTGTCTGCAATCAAGTATGCGAGCCATCTTAGCGGCTTGAACATGCTTTAATGAGAGAATGTACAGCCATAACTTTCGTTCTGAAACCAATACTTAAATGGCCGCACCTATCTCACCGAGATCGACAAGTTAACGAGAAAAGCTTTCAACAGCTCTCTCGAAGTTAAACGTTAGTGAATTTTTCTTGGAATTAATTTAAAGTTGTATAAATTAGGTTGTAAAACACAAACATCACAACAACACAAACAAATGTATTATAGGTCTCGTAAGATTTCAGCAGCGGAAATAATCATCAATTAATCTATTAGAGCGACGTCACCATCCTTCCACGCGTCATCGCTACGTAATAGACTAGGGATTGGTATTAATAAACCGGTTAATTCAGAGGATGTCGTACGTGGAGGCGGGCGTGTGTGGTACATTATGGGTGTACTGGTCACTCTTGTTATGACTACGTCCGTGACGCGAGAGATATACAGGAATAGAATCGTTCTTGACATTGATGCTCTGGGAATTGGTTGAATGGTGCGTGCGATACGGGCACCTCCCTGGGTGGGATCAACCGTTGCCGTGATCCAAACTAAAGTTCAATGTCATGACCCTGTTCTGTTTCATTTCACAGTCGATAAAGCTTTTGTCGAAATGTAGCCGCGGATATAGAATATAACATACAAAGGAACGCTACGGAACTACGGAAACTACAAAAGAAAGAACACACAAGCATGTCAATTGCTATCTTTTTTATTTTTGTCCGCAGTAAGTCGACATATGTGGATGGATGAATGAAATAAAATCATGTCTATTTAGATTTTCAACGACCACTAATATTTATGAAGATTCATATATTTTATCATGTCCAATTTGGACGGTCCCATAAATTGTAAATGTTGGATATGGGCGAGTCAGTCCAAGATACAGAGCCCACTGTCAATCTGCCAAGGCGATAAGGGCCAGTCGGCGCCTATTAAACATCTCACCACGTAATCAGTGTCTATTGTTTGTAGTCTATTTTCGATCTGGACGTGCTGTTTGCGACACGTCGCGTCGTTGTGTCGCCGTCGTCCCGTCGCGTGACTGCTGATGACAGTAGGACCTTGTTCCTGTTACAAGATTTTGATACAAGATGTATGATACATGTAACAATCTTAGACATAGAACTAAGTTAAGACATACATATTTGTTTGTTACACAGTCCATCGCAGGTCATAAATAATCTAAAATAGTAAAATTATATAGAAGTCTCAGGCATTACAGGTGTCGTCCTTAGTCTCATAACTTCTTTAAGCAGACTCTGGAATATGAACCCCAAAATTTTCCTGGAGGAAAATACCGAAATTCTTTGACAAAGTTTGGGAATTTAGTTAAACTGCAATTCCGAATATTAGATAGATATATATCTAATATTTGTGAGTTAATTTCGAAAACTTGCAAATAGTAGCCTATCAATGTGCTTATCATTCGATAGTGTTGGTTCCGGATGTTTCCGCTGAAATAAGTGTGAAAACCGTTATGTGTTCGCTATTTCACTATACTTCTAAATTCGTTCACGTCGTCACTACCATGCTGTCATTCTTTATATCAATTTGAACATTACGAGTATTAAGGTTTTTCCATTCACTGCCCTAATCTCTCCTGTTTAAACGCACATTTGTCTTACATCGTTTTCAAGTTAGTGTTAATAAGGGCCCGGTGTTGAATGCCCTAGATATAGCCTTAACTTATTGAAATAGAATTAGAGTAGAAACTAGGATTTACAAATACATTATGCCATTGCTATATTGAAATTATGTTGTTTTCTAAAGATTCGATTTCAACGAGTATTTACCGCAAAGCTGTACCGAGAATTTAGAAAAAAAATTCAAACTTCAACTTATATTCCAATAGAACGTGACGACATCAGCAAAGTGTGCTATACTTAATTAATTTTTCTAGAGTAATCTAGGCATTAGAGGTCTCCTGCCAAGCTATTCATTTCCTTTCTCAGGTAGAACGCTACGGATGCCCTACTTTTTGAACTAAAGACAAAGCCTTATTGTGATGGCCAACCGTATTATCTATGTATTATTACACAGATGCTTACTTCGGTAAGACCTTTACGATATTCCTTCTCGTGATACGTAACTTATTCCTGTTACCATTGCTGTCTGGATGAAATAAGATTGCGCATCTAAAAAATTCAATCGTCTTGTATGGGGATTACAGTTAATTTTTATTTCCTGGGTTTGCAAGATTATAATCCAATTATAATTTCCACTGAAGCCCATAATCTTTGTGGCGTGAAATCAATTTCCATTAGTGGATCACATTAAACGTCTGTCTGTCTGGTCACTCACTATTGACCTCAATGATAATGGTGAGTGCTTTCCTAGATCTTTTTTATTTCTTTTTGTAGTGTTTCCTATAGTAGGTAGGTAGCTTACTTTTGAACGATAATGTATTGTTCCCTAAACTACTAAGGTTTTCTCATAATTATTTATTTTTATAATGGCATTTTCTGATGTCTTTTTTCGAATCATTAATAACTTTTCGAATCATTCAAGTGGCGACTATATTAGTCTTTAGATAGGACATCTAACCTATTTTAGGTTTAAATGTGGGTGTCCGTGTGTTACAATAATTACTTGACATCGGGTGCTACGTTGGTGTAAGTTACTGTAAAATCATGTTTATGATAATGACGTTTTCTTCATGATACTGGATTCGAGTCATGTCATCAAAGCGTCCTCTTACAAATAAATAATATAACATTTCCCTAATCTGTTCTCTGAGGACTTAACAGATCAATATCAACATAATGTGTCAGAGGAAGCTGACAGCAGATGTTTCGCATCGAGTTACAATGTGAGTTAATGGATCTCTGTGACGGTTGTTACTTTAGGTCTACAAATAAGTACGCGTTTTTTTAATGCATTGATACATTTTGATGTTAAAATTGATACATTTCAATATGTACACAATTCCATAACTTGTTGACAACTCCATAATCGTTAAAAGTAATGCGAACATTTTCGTATATTATGTTTATAAATATCTTAAACTAAATAATATGTTTCAAGAATTTCTACTATTCGTGGGGTCAGACAACATTTTTCTCGACTTTTTAGTGAAACAATGTAAGATGGCCATTACGGGTAACAGGCTAGCCGGTTAGAAATTGCAAGGGGCGTCATAAATCGTGAGAAACCGCTTGTTAGCCGTTGGATAGTATTTAGTTGTGGTTTACCTACGGCTAAGCAAACTGCAAACATTTTACAGAAAACCGTGATGAACTGCAATTTAGTATACTTTACGACAACTTTAGAGGTTTAGAAAGTACTCGTAAGCAATATATTGAGTTACGTATTAACACTTTTTGTGTGTTTTGATGGCTCGAGTTGATCGACTCTAATCGTAAACTGTTCCTGGAATTAGTTGATGAGTTGCCTTATAATGGACGAAACCCTTGCATTTGGCTTGTAACATTTTTTACTATTTATTTTGATGCAAGTATCGTACTAAAATAGCAGAAGGAACGACGCACTCGCAGCGTAATGCAACGCGTTTATCGAATATCGTATCGCTTATTTATCGTTAATAGCCGGGACGCGGACTGCGATCGCTGTAAGAAGGCGATTGTGCCTTTAAAAGGCACTAACGTCTATATTTAGCCTAACATTTACCACAAGGGTTGCTTTGCCATAATATCCGCACGGGGAAGAGCATTTTAGGCGACATTATAGGATCGTTTAGACTTTAGGTGTACATTTTCAATGGCTTTTCAGATATCAATAGTCACTGAGTAACTATGTAAGGGATCTACTGGTAACATTCTTCATTGCTACGATTAAATTGGAAATATACTTAGTTTGTCGAATTGTGCGAGTTCTGTGACCATATCTACTAAATCCACCGTCTCCATGTCTCCAAAAACGGACATAATAATATACCAAGTAATATTAGCTAGGTATATATTGAGTGTTGCGTATGTAGCTCTATCCATTATTTCGTATGATCATTTTGTGATGGAATTTTTAAGAGTATACTTTAATTGGTTTTCTGATTGTGAAAACGTTCTAAAATGATCACTCCTGATACTCATCCATTATGATGACTGCTGGACAAATCAAAGCTGCCGCACAATCAGGAAGTTATCAGCTATATTATACTTATATATAGACCATGCGTCCTGTTATCTTGAGAGTGCCCGATAAAATGTCGCGGGCTGTCAATTGAATGATTGGTCCCGAAGGGGAAGAGCAGGCAATTTGGATCGTTGGCCAACAATTCGCCACAATCACACGTCCGAGGTCGGTTGTCATTGTGTGTTAATGCAAACCATATAGGTGAATAGATTTTAATAATGGACTGCGATGATTGTGGGATGGCGCCATTGTATTGTAAAAGATATTTGAAATAGGCACGGAGCTGACACCGATCCCGGTAGTAAGGGCTATTATTGTCATCACCAGTGATGACAAATCCAATCTCTGTTTACTGTTGCTCTTTGCAGTGACATTTTAGGACTGGCTCTTATGAAAACACTGGTTTGGTACGAATTAAATGTGAATTAATTTTTCTGGTTGCCATGCTTTCCGAAACACAATAGACACTTGACAATAGATTTGACAGTTGATTAGTTGATTTTTAGTGTCGATCATCCTTCCAGAAATAGACAGTAAGCTTTTCATTTGTATTGCCCAGGCTGCGCACTGGAGCGTGCCTTCCATTTCATTAAGTACGTTCATAAATACGAGCGCAGTTGCACTCTACTGGCATCGGCCATTTTTATCTGCCACCAACGAGTTTGTAATATTTATTGAATTAATCTCACCGTTGCAAAATTAGCCATCCGCATAAGAAATATTAGCAAAAATAAAAAAGAGGTTTCCAAGACTTTTATGTAAGAACACTGGTGTTCAGTTTATTAATTATATTAGCAAGTTCCCAGTGACACTGGCATTAGGTGCTAATTGTGTAAACACTTGTGTGTTAAGTGCTGCTTAGAAAATAAAAATACCTATACATAAATATATTATGTACTCGTAAATGTAACATGTAAGAAAATGTATTAATTTCACATTATTAAAAATTACAATATTTCCGTTTTCAGGTGGAACAACGCGATGTCCCCGGTATCGACTGTGCTCACCTCGCGATGGACACCGAGGAGGGTGTCGAAGTAGTCTGGAACGAGGTGCAGTTCTCCGAGAGGAAGAACTTCAAGGCGCAGGAGGACAAGATCCAGATGGTGTTCGACAACCTCACCAGGCTGGAGCATCCCAACATCGTCAAGTTTCACCGGTACTGGACCGACACGCACAACGATAAACCTAGGGTAAGTTCCTCAGACCATGCTAAATACTAGTTTAACCACTATCTAAAATTTTAAAAAATCCTACTAAAACCAAGTTTAATGCCATTGATAACATTTGGCACACCTTAACTAGCATAGGACGTGTGAGGGCTGCAGTTTAGGACGCACACTTCTTGTTTTCTTATCATTAGATATTAAAAAACATTACTTTCACTGGTATAATTGTGAATACAATTTTATTTCAGGTTATATTCATAACGGAGTATATGTCGTGTGGTTCTTTAAAGCAGTTCCTCAAGCGGACGAAGCGCAACGTGAAGAGGTTGCCGCTGCAAGCGTGGAAGCGCTGGTGCACCCAGATCCTTTCAGCGCTCAGGTAAGCGGATGGAACTATGTACTTTATATACGTCATCCAATAGCAGAAGTATAGAAGAATGTTTCCCTTTTTACCACGTATTGCTTCTTTCTTTTCCAGCTATCTTCACGGCTGCGTCCCCCCGATAGTTCACGGCAACCTCACGTGCGACACCATCTTCATTCAGCACAACGGGCTGGTCAAGATAGGCTCGGTGGCGCCGGACGCCATCCACCACCACGTGAAGACCTGCCGCGAGAACATGAGGAACATGCACCTCATCGCCCCAGAATACGGATGTAAGTACTTGTCCTACCTCTAAGCTCTTCTGGGGACTGTAAGGGGGGTATCGCAGCTTCCGCTGTTTCGATTCTGGTACTACCCTCCATTTTTCCACACTTTTGCTTTCTTTGCAAACAAATTACGACCGATGGACGTTTTGTTCTTGATAAGTTATTGCATTTGTAAGTGCTTTGCAGTGTGGAAAAATAAGCGCGTGCTAGGACCTTGACTAACGGAAACTGTAGACCATTTATGTATTTATTGCAACTTTATTTTCCTCGAATCAGCATCACAAATGGTGACGCCCGCGATGGATATCTACTCGTTCGGCATGTGCGCTCTGGAGACCGCCGCGCTTGAGATTCAGGGCAATGGCGACTCGGGCAGCCACGTCACGGAGGATCACATCGTTCGTACCGTCGAATCGCTGGAAGAGCCCAGGCAGAAGGATTTCATATACAGGTACATTACTATATCTCCACAGGTGTCGTTTGTAAGGTGCCGTCGGTAAGTCCCTCTCATCGGTATTACGAGTTTAACAGACTAACTGTGCTCTTCCAGAGGATTGAGATTAGAGTGTAACGGCTCGGTTAATGGTGGTTGCAGGTGTATAAATAAAGATCCGGCGAAGAGGCCCACGGCGAGGGAGCTGCTGTTCCACCCGCTGCTCTTCGAAGTGCACTCGCTCAAGTTGCTGGCGGCGCACACCCTCGTCAACACAAGCGGTGAGTGTTTCCAAATTATATTTACATAAGGGTAATATTTTCTTAATTTATTTGGTTTTATTTGTTATCAAAGTGTTTATTGATATATATAATGTGTATACATTTGGTAACTGATATTGAGGAAAAATATTTCTTAATATCAATTAAGTTGTAATAGTCATAATGTTGCTCATTCATTGTTTTTTTAATGTTTGTTTCATTTTGGAGAGCGACACTGATTTATTGGTATCTTTAAAGTTTTCCTCATAATTTTATCGTTAAGTTCAGCTAGTTGGTTTTCGATAAATCAGAAGTTAATTTGTAAACGGTTTGATAAATAACTAAACTAGGTTATAACTACTTCACAACAATCTGCGACAACGGGAGCAACCTTTACAGCAAGCATGTGCATATACCTTCTTAATTGTTTTGCGAAGAAGTGTTGACATAGATTAGAAACAACAGACTTCCGTAAAGTAACGCCTTTCAATATTAATGATAATGAACAACTGGTGAACAGTTTAAGATGTCGCTAGATGTAATAAGACATGTGAACCCCGCCATGTGCAGCGAACATATCGGAGACGATAACGGACGAGGTGTGCGGCGGCGGCGGCGCGCGCGCGTGGTGCGTGCGCGGCGGCCTCGTGCACGAGCTGTGCGCGCGCGACCTGCAGCCGCACGCCGAGAAACTCGAGAAGTTCGTCGAGGACGTCAAGTGAGTCAGCATTTCTTCACTTCTTCCCTTCTCCACTTCTGCTCTCTGCTTATAGAACATTTCAGTTTTTTGATTTCTGACCGTTTAAAGTTTGGTGTACCACAGGGCTCATATTGGCGCCCCATTTATTTCATTGTGATTCTATTTAAAATGAAAGTTGTGCTGCTAATACAAGCCATAAGGATAATAGTGAAGACGATCTAATATAGATCAAATGGTAATTATGTTTCTTGAAATAGAAATAATAAAGAAATTTAATAACCAATGGGTTGTTGGTGTGATTATAGTTACAGTTGGCTGTCTTGTTATAATTGATTGTGAAAGGTTTCCCTTCAAGTAATTTTCAACTCCTATTGCAGTGCGGCTTTGTCCTCCGTCGCGTTGTTCTATCAGTTAGTAAAAATAATGTGAAATGGGTTGTGTTTGTGGTGTGCAGGTACGGCATCTACCCGCTGACGGCGTACTCGCGGTGGTCGGGGCGCGCGGCGTCGCCCAGCGCGGGGCGCGGGGGTCGCGGCGGGCGCGCACGAGCCGCCTCCGAGTCGGCGCCCGCCTCGCCCGAGCCGCTCGAGACGCGCCGCGTCGTCAACATGATGTGCAGCCTCAAGCCCGCGCCCGCGCAGCCGCGCCCCGCGCCCAAGCCCGACCCCGACGCGCACGACCTGCTCGTGAGTCTCCTCTCACTCCCCTATACTCTATACTACGCTAACTCTGCATCTGCATATCAATATAATATATATATATACCACGCCACTAATCGAAAATATAAATGATGTTTGCAGATGACGATCCTTCTGCGCATGGACGACAAGATGAACCGTCAGCTGACGTGCGCCGTGTCCCGCCGCGACTCCGCCGCCGCGCTCGCGCACGAGCTCGTGCAGCTCGGCTTCATACACGAGGTACGCTCGTACACACGTCCATACACGCTAATGCACTCTCATACACTCGCATAAAATATTTGAGATATTATTAAGTATGTTTATAGATTCAAGTGCTCTAAAATATAGTACGATGATGTTGTCTTCAGGCGGACCGTGACAAAATCTGCCGATTGATGGAGGAGTCACTCCGCAGCAGCTTCGGGCAGACGGGCGCCGCGCCCCCCCGCGCGCCTCACCACGCGGCCCCCGCGCCCCCCGCCCCCACC
>DWAV01002513.1:0-11056 GCA_018231305.1 Noctuana lactifera | reverse complement strand
AGCTTTATTTTGGCTGAACTGCACAATACGAGTATGAGACGCCTATCGCGTATCTAAATTTGATGGATTTATTGTTTATTCATTTTTATTGTTAGCTGTATTTAGCAAACAACAGGTAGGTATGGATTAAAACTATTTAAGTAAATAATAAGAATATAAGGATAACAAAGTAAATAATAACAATATAATTACATTTCTTAAATTTTAGGCTGATGTAGAGCTTGCGGTAGCTGCAGCTAAGAAAGCTTTCCACCGCTATGCCGAATGGCGAACAATGGACGCGTCAAAACGTGGTCTTCTCATGCTGAAGCTTGCCGACTTAATGGAAAGCCAAGTGAAGTACTTGGCGCAATTAGAAACATTGGACTGTGGAAAGCCTGTCAAAATGGCCGAAGAAGAAATTTACTACTCCACCGGTGTGCTAAGATTCTTCGCTGGAAAAGCTGACAAAATTCTTGGAAGCACAATCCCTGCAGGTAACCAACTTTTATTTAGTAAGTAAACCGCTTAACAACAAAATGTTACTGTTCTAATAAATTTTATAAGTATCGAAAATATTCACTTAGAAAGTTCTAAAAATTATTCCGCGATAGCATATTGTTTAGACTCATACCTAATTTCTGTTTTGATGACATTCAAATTTAATAAACAGATATAAGAGAAACACAATAAATTTCTTTTCAATTTCGCTATCAATATTTGCTTAATTAGTAGGTAAGGCAGACAGACTTTTTGGATAAGATAGTTTTATCTAAAGTACTTTAATTAAGTGCTAACTCATTGACTGAAACGAACTGATTGGCGACTATCTGTTATAAAAATAAAAGTTTATCGCTAATGAGGCAGACATTGAATGTAATCGTTTATTAATGATGTTATAAAAATTTTACTGCTATAATGTATGTAAATAATGTAATGTAATCATTTTTAACAAAGGTTATCTACCTATGTTATTGAGAAAAAGAAGTTTAAGTTCTCCAAATATGAGTAGTACTAAACATACTTTTTATCGAGCATAAGTTCGACAGCGGCTGCTAATAATTAAGTATTCCAGCGTAACAAAAATGAATTTTTTCTGCCTTCAGGAAAATACACCAACACTATCTACCGATCGATGGCTTACTTATTCTCATAAACGAGACCACTAAATTGTGAAGCAGAAGTTCATTTATCTGTACACTTAATTTTCTTAATTTAATTTTTAATCGCTTTCTAATACAGATGGAGAGGTGTTAGCAATGACACTCAAAGAGCCCGTTGGTGTATGCGCTCAGATAATACCATGGAACTATCCAATCCTCATGATGGCCTGGAAAATAGCGCCTGCTCTAGCCGCAGGTAAGTTGCTAAGCTGAAATTTCAACAAATAATCCTAATATAGGTTCATAGGTAACATTCCACCAAAAAATATTTTCACCTAAAATGTTGCCAAGTAGAGACCATATTGCTTCTAACTCTACACGTGCTAACTCTACAAGCCCTAACTTTACAAACTCTTCGCCTTAGTCAAAATACTACAAAAATTACGATTGGTTTCTTCTACATCATGTCATTTACGCCTATTTCACAGGATGCACCATAATTGTGAAACCGGCGGAACAAACGCCTCTAACTGCCCTAGCTGTAGCAGCCCTCATCAAGGAAGCAGGGTTTCCTCCCGGGGTAGTCAATGTAATCCCAGGGTATGGGCCCACTGCTGGAGCTGCCCTCACTCATCACCCAGGTGTTGATAAAGTTGCTTTCACTGGATCTACTGAGGTTAGTATGATCACTGATTTTTATTCAATACATTTATAGGTAAGTATACAGACTTTTGTATCCAACGGGATTTGTAAAGGTTTTCATAGTTATAACGATAAATTCTTGCTATTTCGACAATTTTGTTTCTACTTACTATGTCAAGAAACATGGTTACTTCTTTTATTAGGTTGGAAGACTTATTTTAAAGGCTGCTTCAGCAGAGAACCTTAAGCGCGTCACCCTGGAACTAGGAGGCAAGAGCCCATTGGTAGTTTTCAATGATGCTGATGGTATGTTTCTCATTAATATTCAGAACAAAAATATAGTTTACTTTTCATGAACTGCACGCCTATCGTTGCTTAATATCATCGTCATCTAGTTAAGGAGATCTCTTTTTGCGCCTTTCATTCCATAACTTAGATGTTCGTGATAGGAATGAACGTCTGCATCGAACCGTGGAGGACGGCCACGATTCCAAATGACGTAGATGGAACTTTACATTATGCACAGCCATCGAAATTCTTATCCCTTCAAATTTTGTAATAGTTCGAATATATTTTATTTTAGTGGAGAAAGCGGCAGAAATAGCCAACTTTGCAGCGTTTGCCAACGGAGGGCAATGTTGCTGCGCTGGTACAAGGACTTACGTGCAATCGGGAGTGTATGACCAGTTTGTGAAAAAAGCGGCAGAAATTGCACAGAAAAGATCTGTCGGCAATCCTTACGAAGACGTAGAGCAGGGACCTCAGGTACTTATCTATTAGAACTTTTATATTTTCCGACGTAAATGTAATTTAAAGATTGCCACGATTGGATCACAAACTCTTGGAAAGTTTATTATGAAAATGTTCTACTACACTTCTCTGTTTCTCATGTTTAAACATGACTCCCATGAATTTATCTTCCAGCATATACCCTACAGTCGACATAGTGTCCTTAAACACATGATTAAACATTAAGTTCTTTTTGTCTCGTCACACAAGTGACAAACATTAAGACAAAAATTATTTTCTACTGAGCTGCTGACTGCTTCTTTTAATCAACAGTTATTAAAACAAATCAATATTATTTCTCCCTTTTTTCTTTTTACAGATTGATTCAGAGATGTTCAACAAGATTCTTGGGTACATCAAGATTGGCAAAGCGGAGGGTGCTCGGTGTGTGACTGGCGGCGATAGGATCGGAAACAAGGGTTACTACATACAACCTACTGTGTTCGCTGATGTCAAGGATAATATGAAGATTGCTAGGGAGGAGGTGAGGCATATAAAATTTTTGTAATTATTAAAAAATCTTTAGAAAATTTCATGTGATTCAAATGGTTCGTTTGACTTATGCCTATAACGTGTTCGCTAATGTCAAGGATGATAGAAAACTGATAGAAATAATTTATAAAATGCAGGAAGATTTCTTACGTCTTACCACAATATCTACATACAAATGGCGCCTAAATCAGATGATCCGTTTTAAGTCATATGATTTGTTTTGGATATTCATCAAGTTTATAAGTAGGTATTACGATTACGATGAAATAAAAAATATTGAATTTCATTTCGTTCAGATCTTCGGACCGGTTCAAAGCATTTTGAAGTTTGAGACTTTCGACGAGGTGGTGGACCGCGCAAACGACTCCAACTACGGTCTTGGCGCCGGTGTAGTCACCAATGACCTTAACATTGCCATGAGCTTCGCTAAGCATGTTCGCTCTGGATCAGTTTGGTAAGAACCAAGATTTAGAATGTTGACCCCCTTTAGCCTACTCCACTAGACTGGTCTATTATAAAACTACCCATAAGGCTTCGACTAGTTGTGTAGTAATGATTGCTGTCGAACGATATTAACTTAGACTAGACGAACGATTTACCTTCTCATATTTTATTTTATCTTTGCCAATTCTTGCCTTTGCTTCAGAACTATTTTTAACAGAGGAGTGTTACGTATAAACCTATAAGTTTGATGTGTGTTCGTTCGTGATGATCTTCAGTATGTGTATGTATGTGTCTGTCTCGTAGTATCGTAGCCCCTAAACGGCTAAACCAATTTTGATATAGTTTCTTTTGTTACATCTATTGAGTTCCTAACACACACTGTGCAGTCACCTAATGGACAATATAAAACTTAACTTATTAAGGTAATTACCTACAGCTGGTAAAGCAAAAATACCTATTTAGATTTTAACTCATATCTATCATTTGTTACATGGAAATGTACTTACAGGATAAATCTATACGACCATGTTACTGGCCAAACTCCTTTTGGTGGCTTCAAAGATTCTGGAATTGGCCGTGAATTGTAAGTTGAAGTTGATATTACTACATACCTACGTAATATAAAAGCCCTACATTTCACATCATATGAAATTGCATTATCTACTTAATTAATTAAGTGGCATTTTACTGGAATAGATACTAATGAGAAGGTCGTGGATTTGAATCCCGCTTTAGTAATAAATAAACCAAAAATATTATTCATAGTTCATAAGAAGGCTGTAAATAGGAGCTAGTAGGTATGTATATATAGTGTATACTGACATTCTATATCATGGTAATATATTCTTTACTATGACCAATGTTGTATGTTAAAAATACAAAACTGGCCAAACACGTTAGTTAGCATTCAAATTCTACTTTCTCTGTTTCATATATTAGAGTAAGCTTGACATGAATTTATATTAATTTGCCATCTAATGAAAATCTCGATAAAGATATTGTAAAAAACATTATTAATTACGGTTTCTATTACAGGGGAGAAGATGGTGTCAACCAATATTTGGAAGTCAAGACTGTTACAATGGCGCTCCCTAAAAAACCAGTTTTCTAAGATAACATATTATTATAATACAGATATATAGAATAATATTTCTATAATTACCCTTATAAAACATATTTAACAATAATTAAACTATTTATTCACGGTGCAATTAGTATTTTATTTGAACATTTTAATAACAAGTTGCAATAAATGAACTCATTATTTTAAACAAACTTAATAGGCATAAGCATGATGATAATGAGAAATGTTCTAAATCGGTTAATAAATGACAGAATTCTGAAGCTATAAAATTAAAGAAACAGATGAATTTAGAACCTACTTCTTTTTTGAAGTCGGCTAAAAAATAAATGAGTTAGGAAATTTCACTTTCACAAAAAACAAATATGCAATTTACCAAAAGAAAGTATGGATAGCCAAATTATTAGTGAAAAATGCGGAAATTGTTGGACCCATCGAGGCATGAAATATCAGAAAGTTCGAGCATCGTTAATCTGTGGTTTAAGGCAAATGTGCTAATTCCTCTTTAAGCCTTAGTCAAATGAACTGTAACGTTATGACTATATTTGCAAACCAATATTGAAATTATCCCGATAAAATTTTTTGTTCTGCTATCTTATGTCCACAATATTATCGTTAAAAGCTTTGTTTTTTTTTTGTAATTTAACACGATATTTTTATAGTTACTAACACTACATAGTGCTACAAACTTCTCGAAAAATAATACTCGCCATCAATTTCGTCCATTGTCCCGCACTTGAACAGCGTGGTGTACTATGGCTTATAACCTTCTCATATTTGAAAGGAAACTTGTATAGAGTATGAACACTATGTACTCTCCAGAGTCAAACCCTACACCTATGCAGTGGGGCAGTGATGGGTTGATGATAATTTATTTTTACGCCCTACTTAGTTATGAATTATTCGGAATAATTAACTAAGATGGGCTAACAATACAAATCTGAAATTACAAAAAAGTCACAAGACTGTCTCTACATTATTTATTTGAGACTTACCAACAATCTTGTACTGCTTTTCGGTGAGATGTTTCGACACCATGCCACAAATGTGAGCGCCGAGGGAGTGCCCTACACAAGTGATCATTTTCGCCAAAGCTCCTGCCTGTGTTATATGCGAGTAAAGCTGCGCAGTGCATTGCGCTGCCAGCCTAAAATAAAAAACGGAAACAAAATTTATCTTCCAACATTCAATAATAGATGGCGCTGTGCATATATTGACTTGAATCACGCCATCAACATTTTAGTATCATTTTTAAACCAACATTATTATAGCCGCTCCCACTATAGTAGGTATACGATAGACCCGGACTTTGATCCACATTTGCCGACCAAAACACAAGAACTTGCCACAATACTTGGTTCACGGCGGGTCATGACTCATGACAGTAGCAGTGGTACCTCCTCGAGCGAACTGTGTGTGAGCTCTATCACCTTTTTTTAAAATTATCTCTATATTTTTCAAGTATCAACAGGTTTGATTAAATTATGTTTAATATGATAGGTAACTAGATGCTAATACATACTATAAGAGGTCAAGATTACTAACTTCATATTTGAAAGAGAAGACAGGTAACACGGGAACCTCGACAAGACTGACCAGTCCACCATAAACACGTTGTAGTCTTTCCGCGACAAGTATGCTGTAAAGAGAGAGAGACACTTAAAAAAACAATAGAAATCTACACATAGGTACACCTAATATAGTAAAGATTATTATTACTATTATTTGGATGGACGGGGATCGATCCTAACCCAACCATTTAAAATTTTTTAATTAATTTATAAAATTTTAAAATAAAATTTACATACGCTTAATGAAAGTCAAGTAAATGATTCGATACATCGGCTTTAGGCGCCCTTTTGGCTATGGTTGACCAGGAGACAAAAGGCAGCGAAAATAAATTTTTTGATACTTCTTTAATGTCCTAATAATTACTCCTATGTAGTTATATTATTTCGTATGCAATAAAGCTTTAGCCCGATTATCACCACATTAGTAAGGATCTCTCAACTAGAAGGCCTTATCAAGATGCCGTTATATTTGATTTAACTCTAACCAATTGACATAAAATGAATGGGATTCACAAACCGGGGCCATAATTTATCTTTATCGCATAAACTTGTTCACAGGGAAAAGGAAACGTGAGTATAATACAATGTACATTGTTTTACTTCCTTTCTATAATAACGGTTCTGTTCCGTACTCTACATACATTTTAGCGTATACCTAACTAAGCCTTAAAATTCGGTTTCTCGGTCAAAAATTGTATCTTTTAATGAAAAAGTCACCTGACCTTCACATCATCTACATAGACTACATGTCTTCCTTCTTTTAATGAAATAAATAAGTATTTTATTTTTGTTACTGTTAAATCAGCAATCTAACACTTGCATTTACATTTCAAACTTTAATAGCATCTTTAATTCTTAGGTTCTTCTCTTCAGTTAAGATGACGGTGGTAAGTGATGTGCAACCCACAACATCCATTTAAAACCTCAGACAGTAACCTACCACAGATTTATTTGAGCACTACCAAACTGACAAACATGTTTGAACTTTAACAGGCGCTTCTTAGCTCATTATGGGAAGGGTCCCTATTATATTATATTATAATTTTCCCCTCCCTATATAATTTAATTTTCATAGAAATTGCTTTATCTAATACTTAATCGATTCTTAAGGAAGGAGAACAATGAATTTTTTTTTTTATTTAACCGTCATAACACAACTTACCGTCACGCAAAAACGACATAGGAGTCTTGGTAGCAGTGCCATTAAAACCGTGTATAATTAACACGTTCTTCCTAGTAGGCTTCCAGCCGTACTTCCGCAGGCTGTGGCGCCGAACGTCTACCCACTGTGGGAAGGGATGTTCTCTGTAAAACGTAGGTAAATACGTGGTATATCATGGATAACTATTGGACAGTGTCTATACTATTATAGATAATCGTTATATAATATTTTATTAGTGATAAAGTAAGCAATAATGATGTTGTTACAAATTATGTTTAACTGTGTCATGTTATGTTCAATACCGCATTACGAACAAACTATGTACTTTATGTTATTTAAGTTCTCACGTAAATGACTTTTCTGTCTTTTTTGAGAATAAAATTCTTTAAACACAACATACCTCTCTGATTCAAACGTAATAAGCCATACTTATAAACCAACCAAACCACTATTAGGTACTACTTCCTATTGCAAATTGACCAAACCTTTATGAGCTATAAGCATAATTAGTTTTATCCTGAAATTTGACGTAATTTTATACAAGAATACTGTCTCCAAAATGCTCATCTTAAAAGATCTATTGACACTTACCAGAATACTTACTGTGTATATAAGTAGAAATTAATCTCACTATCAGGACATCGCCACTCTCGCTTCATTACACAGCGCCAGTAACGGAAGTCGACCATAGACATCAAATTGCCTTCCGCTTCAATCACTGCGAAAATAACAATTATTCAAAGGTAATGGAGTGTGGCTGATCCCGCACTTGGCAGGCTGGTAAGCTCTGGCCTAAACCCATCTCATATTTAAGAGGAGATCCATTACACTCTAAAGAAAGTCGCGTGATGACGACACCTTAGTTGACAAAGTAGTCACTCAGAAACCATAATTAGTTAACAAAACAAATAAATACCAGCGTTTTTTATTCAGAATAGTTATAATCAGAATGGTTGCTAACATGATAACATAGATGCATTATTACGGTGAAGTTATGGTGTGGCATTGCAGCCATTCAACTTTCACTGCAAATCTTGTCCGTGTGAGAGAGATGGTCAGTCAGGTGGATGTTAATGACCTTGAATTAAATTACGGTAGGTATCAAAACTTTGCGTTACATAATACAATACATACATAGTAAAGATAACCTATTCGTTGTATTTCGGCCTTCTACTTGCTCTTCGGTGAAGGAAAACACCATGAGAATACCTGCATGCCTAAGAGAGTCTTTATCATCAAAGCATGCAATGGAAGTGCTTACACAAAAATAGGAACACGAATAGGAACACTTTACAGCTTTTTTAAATTTCTTTGGAACCCTTTCTGGAAGACATACGGCTAAACCGGTACAACAAACTCTGGCACGGGAGCTGTAGAATATAAGTTGAGAAATGTACAAATTCTCGAGAGTTTGTTATTGATTCTTTGGATTATGTCATAAAAATAAAGAAAATGATCATGCAAGTCTGCAAGACTTTTTGGTCAAATTTAAATATCGTGCAATCTAAAACTACATTCGACGCTTTCTTTTCCCATAAAAATTCCGATCGTTGTTTCTTTGATTATTTCAATGGGAAATTCGATGTCTAATCGATTGTTAAAGACGTTTTTACTCACAAACACTTTTTCCCTTGCCTAGCATATAGCAAACAATAGGTACATGGTGTGAAAAGTTTCATTTTCTTTGACATTAAAGCAAGCATGAAAGAAATTGAAAGTGTATAAAGGTTACTATCTCAAGTCGTTGTAGCTTCGATTAAATGAGACAAAATATTTTTATACAAAAGATAACTAGGTATACTTATAGGTACTTATATGAAACTTAAAAATACCATAAAAGAAGAATATCCAACTTTTAAAATACTCTGTCAAATACGTTAACTTTAATTAAATAACTTACCAATATCGGCACTTATTATAAACAAAATTGGTAACAATATAACACATTTAGGCAAACACATTTTTCAGAAACAAATTTTTGGTTTTCACACGCACAATCTAACTACAATCCATATTTTAAGTATGTAGCAATGTTTCAAACATCAAAATTCAGGTTCATAATAATGTTTTCATTAGGACCTTTGAGTCTGACATTGTTTAAAGTGGTGCACTTTTGACGGCAACCGTAAGATTGTAACACGACTTCGCGTCTTCGCGGTAAACTGTTACTTAGACGAGAAAGGTTAGAGCGCGACCACCTACTACCAACCACGTTACAATTAAGCCTTTAACGGGGTTATTGATGAATACATTTGGTGTGGTTCGGCTAGACAATAAGGCAATTGTGTCGCTGGTCACAGATACGATGATGGAATATATTATAATAAACAACTTTTCAACATGGACGAGTTGTTAGAAGTCAGCCATCATTGGGTACAAAATCCAGAGCCTATTAGTGTGTGTTTGGCTAACTAAATATATCTAAATTGTTTGAATTTCTAGCTCTTAAAAAAGTAAGTTTTTTTAGAAAACTGTTTTGAAAGGTGAAGAAAGAAAAAAACACCTAGGTACATAGAAATTATGAGGAATTTCTACCAATGAAAATCTCTCGAAGACCACCCTGCGCATATTGAGCCGAGACTACGAGACTTATAGAAATTTGGAGCGAGTACAAAAAATTACACATCGAATACATTTGAAATACTGACCTATACGTGTAACTAGGCTGTGAAACACGATTTCTTTTTTTTTGTTTACATACTTTCATATTACAGAACTGTAAGACGACGAACATTCAGAGTGCCACATAAATGTGTGATTTCAAAATAACTTTCTTTTCTCAAGAACACAGAGTTATTTATACGACACAATTCTGTCTTACGTCTGTTTTTATGTCCAGGGTAACCTTTGAAACAAACTCATTAGGTATCGTAGGACTTTTACTGAAAGATAGAGTAGCTTGTTTTTTTTTCAAAAACATATATGTATATTATTATTATAGGGTTAAATTAAGATCAAATTGTATATCTTATAAAGCAAATAAAGACTTTGATTGATTGGTTGATGTCCTTGAGAATTTTAAGGAACTATTAAATTACTTACTAACGTAACGAAAACGTAATAGTCACATACTCCACCAATCCGTCTTGAAGCAACGTGGTAGAGTATGGTCCAGGCCTTCCCCGGTTGTGGGGAGAGTCCCGCGGCCAGCAGTGGGATAAAAAAGGGTTGAAGGCATACAATAAAAGCAACCAAGTTTATGAAGGTCATGCCGGGCAGATGCACCTTTACCCAGTCCTAGTATATAGTATATAGATACTACTTAATATTTTATTTTCGTTTCGTTTAATACTTCTTTCTTTATTTTATACTGTTATTACCGTTGTGAACTTATTTTCACGATACTGATTGATACTCATTACTCATTCCAGACTCTTTCTTTAAAATCTATCATTCAGTTGATTTCAATCATTCAGTAAAACAGTGGCCTCTAGCGGCAATAAAATATTCTAAAACCAAAGTCAATCAAATCAAAACAATATACATACATACCTAACTTATTAAAGGCATTCAATATCCTATACAATCAACAATGTGAAAATTGATATTTTTTGTAAGTACTTAGTACTTTATTTAACATAAAATGGTAGGTACATAAAATAAAACCATAATTTTTTGGTTAGAAGCTATGATATTTATAGGTAATATGTCATAGGTTAGGTTAGTAATAAATAAGTTCTATGTTTAATTTGTAGGTATTAATTTATTGCTTATTATAGAAAGTATTTTACCGATACTTGATACAGATTATATAAAAAGTAGTAACAATTATGTACAACAACGGATTGTATCA